>APFE031435879.1:456-44996 GCA_000404065.3 Pinus taeda
ATCAACAAATACCATGGGCCCATTACATTATTATTAACTACTTGTGGTCCCTTACATGACATGGGTTAACCACCTTATTTATTACTATGGCCCATCCCATTATTACATTATTACCTTGGGTACCTCCCTCGGTACCCCCATATTACCCCCCCTAGGTACATAACATTCCACCTTTATCTCTCCATGTGGAGTCTCTAGCCTCTATATAGGCCTCATACATACAATACCATGCATCATTACCATGGTTTACTCATACCATCAACTAATACCATGGACCCATTACATTATTATTAACTACTTGTGGTCCCTTACATGACATGGGTTAACCACCTTATTTATTACTATGGCCCATCCCATTATTACATTATTACCTTGGGTACCTCCCTCGGTACCCCATATTACCCCCCCTAGGTACATAACATTGTGTACACTCTTGCAATAAAAATACTTACCCAGTTTGATAATTAATGTGAGGAAATTAGGAGTTTTCAAAGACACCTTTTACCACCCAACACTGTTGGGAAGGGAGGTCACGGGGGTCACGGCCCACCACCTCATATTATAATTTTTTATTTAATTCTTTTATTAACATAAACACATTTTTAGAATTTGTATAATATAGGGGATATTAGACAAATTAATAATCCAACAATTTCACCCATTTTTGGGGGCTAGGTTTCATGCCTCGGGGTGAGTCAAATTGTAGGACACTTAAACCTGGCTCATAGACGAACTTTGACCAAACATTTCACTGGTTCGTTCTCCCTCATACAAGCTCAGATTGATGAACTATTCACGGTGTTGCGATTAGGATGACAAGATATATGTTCTTTTCTAGTTTGAAAGCATTTTGACCACTTTGATTTTTGAGCTTCCATAATAACTCTTCGTCCTCTGTGCGTCTCTAGAGCCAGCTGGATCAATCCTCCCCATTAAGGATTTTTTGGTCCTCCAAAAGCATGGAAAATAATCTTCAAATTCTTTGTACCTTGTCTACATCTCAAGTGTCCTGAAAATGTCTTGCTTCCATCTAATTCACCTTTGTTCTTCGAAGCCTTAAGTGATGAGCTGACACCTGCAACCTCTAGTACATTGTTTTACAAATTACATGCTTGAATTTCATGAAAAACTAATGACCCAAGCATCCCACACTTGCCACGAGTTTATAACACATACTCAGTGGTCAAATTTACATCAAGATGGACATAATACCCCAGCTACGAAAATAAGGCCAACATATCATTGTTGCTTCAACAAGTGATGGAAAACACATCATCACTGCAACACATGATTTACAACAATAAGACAAAAAACTATTGTTTATTTGACAAGTGTTGGAAAAACGACATCACTTTCATAGTTTATCATGCAACTCAAAATAAGACCAGACATCATTGTTGCTTAACATGTGATGGAACACATCATCACTTTTACATTTTAAAATGCAACAAATGATTTACAAAAGCACGATCATAACAAGCTAACATATCTAGAAACCATTTTTCACTTATCACTGTGAATGGGTCATCCACCTGTGGTGGTTTTGCTTGTCTAACAATTGTTTCACCTGTTTAATGCACTGACACTTTGTCTTTAAGGCACTGCTCTGGATGGAGCCTGCAACAAGTGGCTCTTTGATGGCCATTTTTGTTGCAATGACTGCAGTACATATTCTTCCTCCAGATCTTTTTACCATGTTTCTTTACTTGCTAGGAGGTTCTTTCATGCCTCCTCCTTTTGTGTGCTAACATTTTTTTCCAACACTTAGAAAACGTATGGTTATGTAATCTACAAAAGGTACACATTTTTTGATGCCATGTTTTACATTCATCCTTAACAAAATGATTATAATTGAAATGAACATTCCAATATTGGGAGTGGTTATACCTTTCCTTGCCATTTCTGGTGTAGGTATGGTGATGAGAGCTTGCCTCAATCCTTTCACTGTCATGGGCATTGCCATGGGATGATGGGGATGTGTTCCCATCATTCTGTTTCCTCAAAAATTTCAATGATGTCTCGAAAGCATTTGACACCTTTTAGCATTCTCCCTCGGTGTATCTCGAGCCTGCAAATTAAGGTCTCTGCACAACATCCAATGGTTGAGTTAAGCTTTGGTTATTAACACCAAGATATTTTTCCTCCTTGTGCCTCATCAAGCGTCAAGTTCTTCCCAGTAACTGGGATCTCCACATCTCTAACAGAAATCATACTATGTGAAGATGAAACCGAAAGGAAATAAACATCTTTTACCTCTTCTGTCGATTTGGAAAGAACTAATGAGGGCTTCTCATCATCTGTTGTTGGTGGTTTTCTAGCTGTCTCGGTGGATTCCCCACCTTCCTTTCTGACATACCCAAGTCCTACCTGACGAGATAATTCTTTTACCTTGATGGGGTTGACAATTCCTTAGCCATTAACACCCAAGCCCTTTCCTTCATACCGCATTTTCCTCAACAATTTAGAGCCAATTCCCATGGTATGATTTTCAAAAGCAACAAAATAATCATCAAGAAACATACATGAATTCAGAGAATTACTTTTTACCTCACATGGGTCACACTCCAGCTTTTCCAAGGCCTCGTCCTTTGCTTACAGTTGTCGTAGGAAACTATGTTTCTCCTCTTTCTCTTCATGTAGAAGCATCTTCAATTCAACATTCTCTGTTTGAAGATTATGTTTGTTGTGCTTTAGTTCTTCCAGTGCCTCTTCTGTGGCTCACAACTAAAGTTGCAATCACTTCTTTTCCTCTGTCTCTTTTTGTAGAGCTTCATACATTATTTCCACCCTTTTGGAAATTTTGAGCATGGTCTCATACATTGCATTTTCATCCTTTGTCGCTACACGTTCCATTGTTCACAGTTGTAATTCACATCCATGCAAAGACCACTCTAATACCACTTAGTCCAGGTCTGAGTGTGACAAAGGACCCTTCCAAGACCTTTTACTTATGTGATGTGTTAAATTGCATTTTTCAAAGAACATGAGTGAATACATCAATATGTTGATAACGAAGTTTGTCCAGGAGGGACTACGTCTCCAGGCACCGATGTCAAGATGGTTTAGGCCACTGCATTAAGTGCTATCAATAGTGATGATGTACATAAGAGGTGATGTTGCTATCATACAAGGAAAATTCCCTCATGTAGGAGTGGCTCCAAGAGATGTTCTGCTACAGGAACTCTCATTCAAAAGGGACTCCTATCAGTATGACCTAAACTCATGTATGATGATATGAGCATCCTGCCAACATGGCATAAAGGGATCTCAATGCAAACATACATGGTGACAACATGAGTATCCCATCAACATGATGACAAAGGGATCTCAAATAAACATGATGCATCATGACAACAAGTACATCACACAAATGATTCCACCTCACATCAAGCAGGAATCATGAAGCAAGGAAGAAAACAAGATCCCACATCAAATATCAAACAAGGATATATACAAAACAATGCATGTCATAGAAAAAGAAGTACATGAACATACTACACATACCTCACATCCTGGGGCCATCTAAAGAAGAGAATTTCAAACTACTGAAGCTGGTTGTACCATCAATCTTGCGGCGTTGAATCTCATGGAAATAGTTGCTCACACATTAAATGCTAACACCTACACTCCAATTTGAAAAGTTTCCAAAAAAATAAATGAATGAATGGAAAATCTAAATACACCATCAGATTTGTGGTGTCGAATAGTGCGAGATAGACTGTCAAATTTCCGAATTCTGAGAAAATGAAAATTTGGGGCTCAAGGAATCTTTTAGATTCCCCCTAGATTCCTCAAAGATTCCCTCCTCCGGGTCCTCTAAAAATTTGCTGCTCAAATTAGGAAAATGACTACACCATTGAGTTCATGTCACTGGGAGCTGTAAGATCAACATAAAATTTGTCCAATTTGGACACTGCAAAAATTTCACCCTCCTGAGAATTTCGCCCAATAAGGGTTTCGCCTCTGTTTTTCTCAGGTTCATGGTTTTGCCTTGAAAAATTAATTAATTAATTGAAAATTGCCTTGATCCATGTGCATGCTCTTCTGCTCCTCCATGCTAATGGGTGCACTAAAAAAATGAAGTTTAAATAAATTTTGTGAGCGAATTTTCCAAAGAAGCGTATGTTGGCCTAATGGCTAAGTTTAGCAACCACATGCATAGAGTCGGGGGGTCAAATCCCACCCATGCTAAAATGGGCACGCCATTACCTTTTTTTTTTGTAGCTATTGTAAATTTTAACATTGGTTATGATATTAAATGTGGAATGTCACGTTTATTAATACATAATAGTATATAGAGTGAGTTGTATTGTGTTGGGCGACATTGAATGTAGGGCCGCTACGTGGGGGGGCTGGCTGACCCACTGGCCATGGGTTCAAATCCCACCAGCCTCTTGTTTAATACGGCGTATGTTTCTTAAGTAGGTTGGGGCATGGGCCAGGTCCACCGGAGGTAGCCTGCCCACCCCTTTGGAACATTGTTTAACGTAAATGGAGTGTTGGTTGGGGGTTGATAGGGGCCATGGTATTTCGATCAATTTTAATAAAAAAATTATATGGTGTTGTTGGGAAGGGTGGTGGTGGGGGTCATGGCCTACCACCTCATATTATAATTTTTTTTTTAATTAACATAAAGACATTTTCTGAATTTGTCTAATATAGGGGATATTAGACAAATTAACAATCCAACAAATTCGCCTATTTTTTGGGGCTAGGTTTCATGCCTCGAGGTCAGTCAAATTGTAAGAAACTTAAACCTAGCACATCCCAACTTTGACCAAAACTTTGACTCGCTCGTTCTCCCTCATACAAGCTTGGATTGACAAACCGTTCACACTATTCCGATCAGGATGACAAGATATACGTTCTGGTCTTGGTTCAAAAGTGTTCTGGTCAATTTGATTTTTGATCTTCCATAAGCCCTCTTTCTCCTGTGTGCCTCTCTGGAGCCACCTGGATCACCTACCCCCATACCCCCGATCCCCATCCCCTTACGAATCCCCCTCACCCATCGTCTCCCCCTCCTCCTCCGAGAAGAACTATGGATGATGATATTAAGATATCTATCTTAAAAGGGATTAGATCATAAGATCCATACCAGTTCTATTTCTTATCTGATGTAGTATGGACAACAAAGTAGGTCCATGTTGAAAACATGAAGAAAGTGCAATGTTCCTTCTTCTTTACAACATACTAAGAGAGAAGAGAACTAGAAATGAAATGAGACTTAATGCATAAATAGTAGAATATGACATGGACCAAATTATTTTAGATTTGGGATCTGAAGCTAAAGTTCTAACAAATAAAGCATGGGAGTTAATGGGTAAACCAAAGTGGCAATGGTCACCTATTTAGCTAAGAATGGTGAATCAACAAAATATTTTTCCTCTAACTATCAGGCATTACAATGGACATTGAAAGGGTGTGCACTACTACTGATTTTTAAGTAATAGTTATTATGGATGACAATAACCCCTATCTTGTACACATCCTGCATTACTTGGAATGGATTGGGAATTTGCCAACATGGATATAATCAACTTAAAGAAGAGGAAAATGATATTTGAAAGAAACAATATGAGAGTGATAATTCCCTTGGATCCTTCAAAAGGAAAAACATATATTGAACCCGCTAAAGAGGAGTACATCATAGCTGATATATATAACTTATATTAGATGACAAAAATATAACAAGATTGTGTTAACCCTAGTCAAGGAAGGTTGATTTGGGAGCATGACACTTCGTGTGCTTTAGATTCTAAAGACAAATTGGAAAGTTGGCAAAACATGTTACATGAAATGTCTATAAGGCATTGTGCAAGAGTCATTAAAGAAGTTCGTTGTATGAAAACTAAGGTATGTGACTTACCTTTTTATGATGGTTTGGGTGATATAAATACTTTTCTTGAAGAATATGAAGAATAGGCACCAAAGTGTCAAATATTGTTAGCTCTGGATATATCCCTAAGAGATACTCGTCTTAGATGGTAGGGTACACATAAGAAGAATATAGGAACTTGGTAAGAACGTTGAAGGTTGATAAGGATAAGGTTTGGTCAGGTACAAATAGAGTTGGTAGATAAATATGATGGTCAAACTGATCCTAGAGAGCACATCCAGCTCTATATGACAACATGGAAATAGATTCCATGGGAATAATGGATGCATGGGTTCATCCATACATTGGAGACAATTCCGCGAAACCGGTACCTGGAAACAAAACTTGGACATGGTACTACGAACTAGGCAGATATGGTTGATGGTTTTATGTTGACATTCAACTTTGAAGATGATTATTCATATATAGATTCAACCCTTTAGGAAGTTAAAAATACATTTTTTGAGAATGAAATTCCACTCACTTGGTAGCCTGATTGGGCTGCACAACTACATAATGTAGTAGAATGCTACAACATCACTGTTGAAGAAGATGAAGACCCTCGCAATATTTACATAGAATAATATGAAGGCTACCTTGAAGTGAAAGGACCTAAGTCAGAAATGTGTGATATAACAAAGCCATTGAAGACAAAGAAGGTGAATATAGGATCAGAAGAAGGACCAAAGTTTGCAATGATAGGAGATTATTGGGATGAGGAAACAGTTAGAAAAGCGACAAATCTTCTACATGAATACCAAGAGTTATTTCCCACAAAGTGTTCAAATATGAAAGGAGTTGTAGGAGATTTAGCAGTTATGAATATTCCTCTAAAGCCTCATGCGAAGCGAGTTAAGCAAAGGCCTTATAGATTGGATCCAAAGTACAAAGAGAAAGTGAAGAGAGAACTTGACAAAATGATAACAGTTGGAATCATTGAACATGTGGAAGAATCAGAGTGGGTATGTCCTATGGTGGTACAAGAAAAGAAAACACAAGGAGAAATAAGGATTTGTGTTGACTTAAGGAAGTTAAATGACACATGTCTACATAACCCATTCCCTACTCCTTTCACTGATGAATAATTGGACAATGTATGAGGTCAGGAAGCTTATTCATTTTTAGATGAATTTTCAGGATACCATCAAATTAGAATTGCACTAGAGGATTGACATATGACCACCTTTGCTATAGAATGGGGTTCATATCAATATACAATGATTCCTTTTGGACTTTAGAATTTCCCTACCATATTTTCAAGAATGGTGGTTTCAACTTTCAAAGAATATAATAACAAGTTTTTAGAAGTATACTACGATGAGTGGACAATATTTGGGTTATTGAAGAAACATGTTGTGAGCTTAATACTGAGGATAGACACACGAAGGCAGCATCATATTTTTTTTAATTTCTAGGAGAGTACAAGTTGCTCTAACATGCAAATCATGGACAGAAGAATGAGAGAGCCACTTACTTTTCACTATTAGGCTTAATGTAATGATAATTGAAGACCAAATCATCCCTAGGAAGTGTCTTTTCACCCTTGGAGACTTCTTGTAGCAATGTATGTGCTTCCTATAGCCTCTTGCACTTCTTGTAGTTGTCTCCTATAGGAATGACAAAGTAGAGTTCGACTCTCTTGATAGCTTCCCAAGCTCGGGCATACCTCAATGGATTTTGGAATGAGTTAAAATGCAAGGAAGTTCAAGCTTTATGTTATTTTCAACTAGGGATCCAAGCACTATGATGGCTAGCAGTGGTACACAATTTACTTGTTTGGACCGTTGGCCCACCTTGTGTGATCATTCTCTCAAGACTTGTAATTAACACCCACTCCTTCTTAACTGATTCTGGCATCCCTCTTTACTGATTTGATTGATGTGACACTCCTACAATGCACGATGACTAATGGATCACCTTTTATTCATTAGCTAAGGGTGGCCAAGTTAACTGGCCACCTCGAGCTCATAAAAAAACCTTTGTTTGACATTCATATAAGTTTCATTATTTTACACCTAGGGAGAAGCTTACAAGTTACCATACCTGTGCCTACCTTGTGCTCAATTAATGCATGTTGAAGTGCAAGACCTCTTGCATTACTGGTTAGGATGTTATATGGTTGTCCTTTCTTTTGGTGTATACTTTTTGTGCTCCTATGTATTTTCTTGTTGATGTTGTTCATGTGTGTAGGTGCTTTGCTCATATCCTAGGTGTTTTTTCAGTGGTTGTGGAGTCCTACCTGAAATGGAAAAGTACTCAAGGATGGCAGTACCATCCCCTAAATTTGGATGGGAAGAAAAAATAGGTTTTAGGTTTATCATAATGGTGGCATAGGCTGCTATAGGAGATCCCAAAGCAGCCCCTTTTTTCTTCTTTTCCAAGGCATTTTCTTAAGAGTTGATGGGCCTCTAAATTAGACATAAATTAAGGCCCATGCCTCTAAATTAAAACATAAATTAAGGCCTATGATCATCCTTCAACATATTAAACCTCTCTTTCTACATTAGATAAATTATTTTTTACTTTAATATATTCTTTAGGAAGGTTTATGAATAATTGAATATTTGTGCTTAATATTATTTATTTTTGTGGAATATTATGAGAATATTGGGCAGATTATGAAGATTTGGAGGAGAAGATAATTTAGGGACATGTTCCCTACTACAGGAGGATCAATAATAGATAATAAATCAACAAGATATTATGGAATTATGGAACAGATTGTGGAACTCCAGCGATTGAGAAAATCTAGGAATGTGTTCCAATAATCAAGGGACAAGATCCACTAATCAAGGGACCAAATCCACTAATCAAGGGATTTTGGTGGGGAAAGATTCCTCCGTTCATGGGGAATGATACCTAATAATTTTGTATAACTACCAAGTTGAATTCTCCTCTAGAGTGAGATTTTCATTAGTGTTCTCGTAGAGAGAACTCGTATTTCTTCAGATCCATTGTATTTCCTTGCAAGGATGTAATTCTATTGATGAAAATAATTAAGATTGGTTTCATGTTCAACTTCTAAATATTGTTCTCCTCCACAGGTCTCTGGTTTTCCTTGGGATTGGCCATCCCAAGAACCTGAAAGCCCTTTTGTATCATCTTCCTTCCTTCTTTTCACTTCTTGTTCACATGCATCTCTAGTTTTTATTTCTTTCCATTTCTGCATTTAGTATTAATGATTTCTTGTTGTAGGATTTACTTAAATGGTCGATGTAATTTCTTTTTCAGGATCACAAGCACTATTTAATCCTTGGAAAATCTTTGGAAGTTCATAGTAATCATTGAATTTCTTGGATTAGTCTTCTTATTCCCAAATCTAGATTGTTGGACCTCCTTTTCAGCAAAGAACAATCAATTTCTGCTTTTTTTAGAGCATGCTAAAAAGCTTCAATAGAGTTGGTTCTACTTGCATTAGATAAAAAAAAAAAAAAAACAATCTAGTTCATAACAAAAGTTACCCAATTGCATTTGCAATCAACTTGGTTAGGATTTTTTTAGATTTAATAGCTCACTAGTTCTCAAATTTCTATATTTTTGACTAGTAATGTTTTATATCTTTTTTGCATGGGTTAACAGAGGTCATTTTGAGTGATTCCCCTTGGAATAGAGACCTAAGACATCCTAGATAATAAAAATATTTGTCCCATCCTATTTGGAGTTGATTTTCTTGGTCATTAAACCCTCACCAATTTCATCATTTCACAAGGAAACTTCTCCAAGATTTTTAGCCAAATCCATCCATCTCCCAACTTTTCTTTTGAGTTCTGAAGCGGTCCTAGGCACTCCCTTGACTCATTCCAATCAGAAACCACCTTCCCTAAGCTTTTCATCACCTTAAACATCCATCCTTTTGCTCTCAACTGTTCCTGTAGGTTTTCAAGGGATCTTGTAAGTTTTCGTGTAGTGATCTGTTTTGAAGCCGAAATGAGGGAAAACCTCCAGGAAGCCACATGAGGTCACCTAAGCGTATCCCAAGCCTTAGAAACATCCACCATCATCTCCAAGCTGCTTGCCACATCACCAAAGAAGATTAGCTTTCACACTCTCACATGAAAAAACACAAAAAAAAAACCAGATTTATTTTATTCATTGGCATGCACGTCAGTAGAAAGTTTTATGGTTTGAATATGCATGCTTAGGACAATAGGATTGCATACATGTTAACTTAGCATTATTTTGAAGCAAAGCCTATTAGCAGTTAGTTAGAAAATGGTGTGTTATAGCATTTGATTTCAGTCTCTTTCCTTGTACTTTCTTTCTCTCAACAGGTTAAGGTTCCATTTCAAACATTTCATTTTCTGCAATTAGTTTAGGATTTGACTTCACTACTTGCACTCATTACACCATGACAGAAAAGGAATGACACATTGTATGCTTCACATATAGTTTTGATACCTCTTAAGTTTGTACGAATCTCGGATTGATAATTAAAGTTGGTAGCCTTGGGAGTTGCAACATTATTGTTGCAATACTGAGGATCATTACTTTTTGGTGCCGTTGCTAGGGAGGTGTCAAAGTATGCATTTTTTTCTTCCCTATTTGATTCATTTCTTTTTACTTTTTTAAAAAAACAAAAAATATTTTCATTAGGCATATTTCATTTCAAAAATAGAAAAACCCATTCTATTAGTGCTTTAATTCGATCATAAAAACAAAAAATCTCGAACACCAACCCACCCCCCCATTTGATCAGATGGTGTAGTAAGAGCCACATCACCATTCATTTTTACAGGTAGAAGAAGAAGATGGAAAATAATGTAGAAGAAATGGATGAAGATGATGAGAATGAGGAAGATCCTCTTGGGTTCCCCAATCAAGATATTGGTGGTAGTGTGCACATGAAGAACATCCCTCCATATTTTCTTCCAAAGTTTCCTAGTCTAAGGTCAGAGGATCTGGAAGCCTTTCCCTTTGAATTTGAAATTGTTTTTAGATATTATGGTTACTTATTAAAAACTCAAAAATTGATATTGTTTCTAGCAACATTGAAGGGTAGAGCTCTTAAATGGTTCATGAGTTTAGGGACTAATTCAATAAGGTCATGGAATGATATGCAAAATATATTTCTAGAAGAATATAGAGATCATGATATTAAGGAAGAAATGTTTAGAATGAATCAAAGAGAAGATGAGAGCCTTGAGGATCTAATAGAGAGGTTCATGTATAATGATAAGAGGGAAAAACTACATCATTTAGGATCTAACACACTAAAACCCCTCTTACTGAGAGAAATTATGGATGAATGAATTGATATCCTTAATCTCATGAGTAGAGGTGATGTATATCAATTATCATTTGAGGAAATTTGTGAAACATGCAAACACATATCAAGAGGATATCATGAATAGGTAAATCAGCATCAAGATCAGTAAGTCAAGCTAAACTTGGAAATTCGTTTGATGATTTTAAAACATAAATTCGTAGCAATATAACAAAACAAGTAGAAATGTCAAGAATGTAAGATGAAGGAAAATAAAATTCTAATATTTGTGTTGCATAATCATATTATGTTAAACATTGTCCATCATTATCAAGGTTGAAGGAAGTTCACCAAGAGGACAATGGAGAAAGTCAATTGCCAATGCAACAATGTTATGTAGCTTCAAGAGGAACGTGGCAGCCTATTCTGCCTGATATGATGCAAGAACCTAATTCAAAATTTCAAGGTTATGCATATCCACCTAAAAGCAATTGGAACACACCTTTTCCTTGGAAAAATTTACCATCTCAACCCCAGAACCAATCTTGGCAACGAGTTTGACAAGGAATTTATAGGATCCATCCACAATATCCTCAATATTTTCCTCAATATCTTCCATACCCAACTCCATGTCATCCCTACCATTCACCTCCATCGAAACCACAACCCCATCCACATCCATCTCAAATATACACTCCCACTCAACTACATGTACTACCATTTCCAAACCCACACATTGAAGTAGCTCAACCCACTTACAATGCTGAGGTACAATACTTCCAAACATCTCCTCTTAAGATCAATGGTATTCACCATAGCTCAGGAAGAGTATTGCAAAAAAGAGATTATGTTGATATTATTGAAGGACCACATCCAGAAGAAGAAGATTCAAATGAGAATACCAAAGGATCATGGGTTGCATTTCATGAAGAGCAGACAAAAAAATCAAGGATCGAGAAATATCCCTCATGGTTACCATGAAATCCTCCATGTGTTCAAGAGAACAATGAGAAAGAAGGAAGATTTGAAGTTCATGGAAGAAGAAGACATCGAAGATGATCCAAACCAGCAAGTGGACCAGGGGCATCACAACTATATTGAAATATGGTTCCAAATAGTCATTAAGTTGCAACAATACAATCTTCTTTAAATGTGCTTGTTATCATCAAAGCAAAACCATTTGATATTTCAAATCCAGGTACATGTCAAAGCATACATTTCAAGCATCCACATCATTTTGTCTGTCATCTTGATGTGCACATGGCTCCATTGGAAGTATTCTTATACTTTTAAGTAATTTTGTTTTCCAAGTAGTGTAGGGTAGAGGAAAAAATGATGAAAAAAATCCCAGCTGAAAACCTCCTTGGAGGTGCCTGAGATTGGCTCATTGATTGAAAACCTCCATGAGGCAATCAATAGATTGGGAAAAAAGAAAAAAAGAGAAAAAAGAAAAGGTCCTAGGTGAGAACCTCCTTTGAGGCACCTAGGCAGACCTACTAGTTAAAAACCACATTGAGGTGGCTAGTAGGCCTCGAAGAAAAAAGAGAGAGAGAGAGAAAAAAAAGAAATCCTTGCTCCATGCATCTCCTTAATGAATGCATGTACTCTCCAACATCTACAAGCAACAAGAACAAGTTGGTACCAAAAGGAAAATTGGTCAAGCCTAGTCAAAAGAAGTCAAATTTTGACTTTCTCCTCCTTTGCTCAAATGCTCCAACAAGGCCAATGCCATGAAAATCCATCACCATCATCTATTTTCACCATCCACCCATAATTCTCAAGCTTCTACCATTCAATTTGATTTTTGTCCCAAAAAACTACAGGATGCTCTATTTTATTACACGATACAAAAATACATAGAGCATAAATTTGCTTTTACCATAACTTTAAAACCATGCATCCATTTGCTAAGTTGTTTCATGGGGAGATGCATATGGATGATGGTGACATGCTCAAGAAATTTTAGCAAATTCCAATGCACGGTTTTTGAGAAATTAGCCTCCATCACCTACATCCATTTTTTCATTTTTAGGATATCCGTGTATCCATTTAAAAAGTTGTTTCATTGGGAGATGCATATGGATGATGGTAACATGCCCAAGAAATTTCAACAAATTCTAGTGCACGTTTCCAAGAAATTGGTCTCCATCACCTTCAACCATTTTTAGTTTTTCTTGAGATTTGTGCACCCATTGACCAAATTTTTTTTATGGGGAGGTGCATAATGATGATGGCAACATGTTAGGAAAGTTTCATGTCAATTCATTCTATTGTTTGGTAGATATGGACAAAACAAGTCGTTGTCTTGAAAACCTATAGGATCCTACCTAAGATCCTACAGGATACAGAACAACACCTATAGGATTGGCAATGAGGAGTTTTAAAAGGGAAAAATAGAGGTTGGCTTCATCAAGCAATGTTAAAGAGGTAGGCTCTACATTTCCCCACATTTTTCCAACTGAAAGGAACATAAAAAAACCCTTCTAGTTTGTTGAAAGTGATTGCAGCATAAGGGAATTGTATACACAAAATTTGTAAATTTGGTACCAGACCTATATAAACCTCCATCCATCAAAGAAAAATGATAGGGGGAACCCATCAAAACAGTGAGGATTCATCAGCACCCTCCTATACTAGAGATATTCACAAGGCACAATTGGATGGGTTTCTTTGAAAAATTGAGGGGATATGATGATGAAGTAGCCAGAGATTTACAAACAGCTCCAGCATGGAGATCTAGAGGTCAAAGAAGCTACTCTAGAGCTTAGTAGCATCATCAGGATCATCAACATCAACATCCAACACCTGCACATCAACATCAACTCAGCAGCATCATGCAGGTCTCTCCAACAACTATCAAGTAGGTATAGGTATGCAATATTCTTGACCTTTTCTCTTGAGCATATTATTGTTAGAAATTTGTTGTCAATGCATGAGAGATGAGGTATTATAGGCTAAATATGGGCCAGAAGTCTCAACCTATTTCAACAAGTTAATTGCAACTCACTCCACTCATGCAATGTTGCAAAGTCAAATTAGGAAGGGTGATGATTTCAAGGAATGAGGATAGCAGTTAAAAGAAGAAATTTTTGCAAATGCCAAGTCACCAAAGCACTCAAAGCCCTCCATCCACTTCATATTCATTTTCTGTTCATCATTCATTGATCCCATTTCATTCTTGATAATAAAAACAAATAGAGCGTCCTCTGTATTTTCACAAACATACACTACTCACTTTGAGCCCTAGCATCATCATCCAATCCCTCTTCATCATTTTTCATCACTCCCGTATAGTTAGAAGACCTTGAAAGAGGAGGAATGACTGCTACAGGAAGGAAGAATGTTGATACAAGAAGGAAGAAATGAACAAATTATGCTAAACCCCAAGATGGCAAAGCTTTTCCAGAGAACTCCAAGGCGATTATGTAGTCATCTAGGCCACAAGAGAGAAGAAGAAGGTAAGTTAATGATCTCGAGAAATAGTGATTTTTCTTTGCACAAATATGTTTTTGGGCTTGTCCTTGTAGAAATTGCAGCCAATATTCTTAATGCACAAGAGAGAGGCCACCAGGCCCATGGATGAGGCACAAAGAGGTCACTAAGTTTCCCAGGGGATGAGCAACACTTTTAGCAGGGGGTATGATGGGACTCTAATTTAGACATAAATTAAGGCCCAGGCCTCTAAATTAAAACATAAATTAAGGCATATGACCATCCTTTAGCACATTAAACCTCTCTTTTTAAATTAGATAATTTATTTTTAACTTTAATATATTCATTAGGAAGGTTTATGAGTAATTTGATACTTATGCCTAATATTATTTATTTTTGTGGAATATTATGAGAATATTGGGCAAATTATGAAGATTTGGAGGAGGAGATAATTTTGGGACTTATTCCCTACTACAGGAGGATCAATAATAAATAATAAATCAAGAAGAATTATGGAATTATGGAATTATGGCACAAATTGTGGAACTCCAATGATTGAGAAAATCTAGGAATGTGTTCCACTAATCAAGGGACAAGATCCACTTGTAGGTTTTAACCCCATACAGAAAATACCTGCATATGAATTCTAAAACACAGAAAATAAATAATGGGATAGCATAACACATAAAACACATATGCAAAGAGATTTTCCCTTGGATCCCAAAACCGGGACTACGAGCTTCATTTTTTATTATGCTCCTTTCAATATTACAATACATATTTATAATGTTGAATCATCCAATACCATGAACCGAAAACCATCACATCCAATACCATGTGCGAAAATCATGCACAAAACCATAGGTAGGTCTACCCCACTGTGATTCCCCCCCCCCCCCCACTACACAATCGGTGCAACAAAGGGGGGGCTTCGCATCAGTTCTAATCCCCTAGTTAACTACATGGGCTAGTCATGGAAAGAATATAACACAACCCAACATTCTCCCACTTTTTGTTTTCTTTCCATAGGGGGCCACAACAAAACCTAGTCATTTACCCAACCCTGCAACGCCAATTGTTTCTCTACACCAAGAGAACTTCTTAGAGATCACATATTTTGTCAATGCATCTATATTATTCTTCAAAATGTCCACCTTTACCAGCAACACCTTTTTGTCTTCTATCATATCCCTCACAAAGTGATACTAAACATCAATATGCTTTTTCTTTCAATGATATGCAGGGTTCTTTGCCAAGAAAATTGCACTTTGGCTGTCATAGTCTATCCTTATAGCTCCCTATACTAACCCCATACTTGAACACAATATCTGCAACCAAACTACTTCCTTGCTTGCATGAGTGGCTACCATCTATTCTGCTCTGTATTGAGAGGAATAATTTGATTTATTCCTACTATAGGGGGATCAATAATAATTATAAATCAAAAGAATATGGAATTAGGATATGGAATTGTGGAACTCCAATGATTGAGAAAATCTAGAATGTGTTCACTAATCAAGAATCATATCCACTTGTGGTTTTAACCCGCCCTACAGAAAATACCTGCATATGAATTCTAAAACACAGAAAATAAATAATGGGATAGCATAACACATAAAACACATATGCACAGAGATTTTCCTTTGGATCCCAAAACTGGGACTACGAGCTTCATTTTTTATTATGCTCCTTTCAATATTACAATACATATTTATACATGTTGAATCATCCAATACCATCAACCGAAAACCATCACATCCAATACCATGTGCGAAAATCATGCACAAAACCATAGGTAGGTCTACCCCACTGTGACTCCCCCCCCCCCATACACAATCGGTGCAACAAAGGGGGGGCTTCGCCCCAGTTCTAATCCCCTAGTTAACTACATGGGCTAGTCGTGGAAAGAATATAACACAACCCAACATTCTCCCACTTTTTGTTTTCTTTCCATAGGGGGCCACAACAAAACCTAGTCATTTACCCAACCCTGCAACGCCAATTGTTTCTCTACACCAAGAGAACCTCTTAGAGCTCACATATTTTGTCAATGCATCTATATTATTCTTCAAAGTGTCCACCTTTACCAGCAACACCTTTTTTTCTTCTATCATATCCCTCACAAAGTGATACTGAGCATCAATATGCTTTTTCTTTCAATGATATGCAAGGTTCTTTGCCAAGAAAATTGCACTTTGGCTGTCATAGTCTATCCTTATAGCTCCCTATACTAACCCCATACTTGAACACAATATCTGCAACCAAACTACTTCCTTGCTTTCATGAGTGGCTACCATCTATTCTATCTCTGTAGTTGAGGAGGAGATAATTTTGGGACTTATTCCCTACTACAGGAGGATCAATAATAAATAATAAATCAAGAAGAATTATGGAATTATGGCACAAATTGTGGAACTCCAATGATTGAGAAAATCTAGGAATGTGTTCCACTAATCAAGGGACAAGATCCACTTGTAGGTTTTAACCCCATACAGAAAATACCTGCATATGAATTCTAAAACACAGAAAATAAATAATGGGATAGCATAACACATAAAACACATATGCATAGATATTTTCCCTTGGATCCCAAAACTGGGACTACGAGCTTCATTTTTTATTATGCTCCTTTCAATATTACAATACATATTTATACATGTTGAATCATCCAATACCATCAACCGAAAACCATCACATCCAATACCATGTGCGAAAATCATGCACAAAAACATAGGTAGGTCTACCCCGCTGTGACTCCCCCCCCCCTACACAATCGGTGCAACAAAGGGGGGGCTTCGCCCCAGTTCTAATCCCCTAGTTAACTACGTGGGCTAGTCATGGAAAGAATATAACACAACCCAACATTCTCCCACTTTTTGTTTTCTTTCCATAGGGGGCCACAACAAAACCTAGTCATTTACCCAACCCTGCAATGCCAATTGTTTCTCTACACCAAGAGAACTTCTTAGAGCTCACATATTTTGTCAATGCATCTATATTATTCTTCAAAGTGTCCACCTTTACCAGCAGCACCTTTTTGTCTTCTATCATATCCCTCACAAAGTGATACTGAACATCAATATGTTGTTTCTTTCAATGATATGCAGGGTTCTTTGCCAAGAAAATTGCACTTTGGTTGTCATAGTCTATCCTTATAGCTCCCTATACTAACACCATACTTGAACACAATATATGCAACCAAACTACTTCCTTTCTTCCATGAGTGGCTACCATCTATTCTGTCTCTGTAGTTGATAGTACCACTACAGATTGTTTCTTACTCATCCAACTGATTACATCTCCAAATTGGTTAAACACATACCCACTTGTAGATATTCTCTGATCCAGATCTCCAGCCTAGTCCAAATCAACAAATCCATGGGTATCCAAAACTCTGCCCAATGCTGGTCTTCCTTGGTAGCACAAAGCATAATCACTAGTGCCATGCAAATACGTGAAAATTGGCTTCACTGTTGTCCAATGCTCCTTCCATGGTTTTGACATAAACCTACTCAATACTCCCACTGCATGTGCAATGTTTGGTCTAGTACAGACCATCGCATACATCAGGCTATCGACTGCACTTGCATATGGAACACAGGACATATCCTCTTCCTCTTCTTGTGTCTTGGGACACTGTTCAACATATATCTTTACACCTACAGGAATAGGAAGCTTCACCAGTTTACTATCGTGCATATTAAACCTCTGCAATATTGTCTCAACATACTTCCTCTTGTTTAACCAAAGCTTCCTCTTTGCCTGATCTCTTTTAATTTCCATGCCCAAAATATAGTTTGCAGCACCAAGATGTTTCATATCAAATTTGGAGGACAATTGGGTCTTCAAATCTTGGATAATTTCTTTTTCATTTCTAACCAGCAACATATTGTCCACATACAAGACAAAATAAATAACATGGTCACCAATTAATTTAAAATACACACAATGATCTGCTTTGCTTCTAGTGAAGCCAAGTTCCCGTATAAATGTATCAAATTTCTGATACCACATCCTTGGTCACTGTTTTAACCCATGCAGATATTTCTTTAACTTGCATACCAGTTGTTTCTTACCCTTCACCGCAAAGCCTTCAGGTTTCTTCATGTAGATCTCCTCTTCCAAATCCCCGTGAAGAAATGATGTCTTCACATCCATCTGTTCTACCTCAAAATCAAAAGTAGCAGCAACAGATAAAAGTAATCTAATAGAAGTTACCTTGGCAACAGGAGAAAAATATCACCAAAATCAATTCCCGGCACCTGGGAATAACCTTTTGCTACCAAATAATCTTTGTATTTCTCCACCTTTCCTTCTGCATTTGTCTTCTTCTTGAACATCCATTTGCTGCCAATGGGTTTCCTTCGATCTGACAACTCCATCAGAGCCCAAGCCTCATTTTTGTGCAAAGATGCCATTTCATCAACCATGGCCTCTTTCCAGAGTTTTCCATCCTCTAAATCTATTGCTTCCTTCACAGTTCTGGAATCATCATCGGTAATAGATAAAGAAAAATTTGACAGAAAGTAGATGGACTATACCTTTCAAGTTTCCTTCTTTATTGAACTGATCTTCTCACACCCGAAGTTTTTGGCTCTTCATATTCTAATGCATCCTCTGTTGTAGAGTCTGATTCTTCCTCCTTTAGCTCAAACACTATCTTCTGAGATTCCTTTGGTTAGACTTCATGTTTAATAACATCTTTCACCTCTCGTAACACCATGTCTCGGCTATACACAACCTTCCTTGTTACTGGGTTCCAAAGCTTATAACCCTTTAAACAATCCTTATACCCAATAAAGATGCACTTTTTAGATTTACTATCCAACTTGGTTCATTTCTCCTTTGGAACATGTACATATGCATAACATCCAAATACCCTCATATGTGAAAGAGAGGGTTTCTTACTAGTCCATAGCTCTTTCGGAGTCTTATCCTCCAACATTGATGAAGGTTCTCTATTGACCAGGTAACATGTTGTCTCCACCACCTCTGCCTAGAATTCTTGTCTTAACAGGACACCACTGAATAGGCTTCTTGCCCTTTCCATCAATGTCTTGTTCATTCTTTCTACAATTCCATTTTGCTGAGGTGTATATGGAGTAGTCTTCTACCATGCCATACCACACTTCTTAGAGAATACTTCAAATTCCTTACTGCAAAACTCTCCACCATTATCTTTCCTCAGCACCTTTATCTTCTTCTCTGTCTGGTTTTCCACCAGAGTCTTAAATTCTTTAAACATGTCAAAGACTTCAAATTTATTCTTAAGGAAATATATCCATGTATTCCTCGAGAAGTCATCTATAAATGATACATAGTACACAGACTTACCCAGTGATAGAACCTTCATAGGTCCAAACACATCACTATGCATAAGCTCTAATATCTGTTTCACCCTCTTACCACCACAGAGGAAGCTCACCATATTTTCCTTCCCATATACACTATTTTCACATAAATCAAAATATAATAGCTATTACTCATACCTTCTACCATACCTTTACCATGAAGTATTCAAAGGCCCTTCTCTCCAATATGTCTAAGCCTTTGATGCCACAACATGGTCTTCTCTCCAGAGACCACTATATTTTCTGCTCCACTTTCAGGAACCACAGAATTGTTGCACCCATCAACAACAGTGCTACCTTGCAGCTTGTACATAGTTCCAGTTCGAACTCCCCGTATCAATACCAATTCTCCTCAAACCATCTTTTAGGTATCCTTCTCGAACACTGTTTTTACACCTGCATCATCCAACTTGCTTACAAAAATCAGATTTCTGGCTAATGTAGGAATATTCAGAACACCCAGAAGTGTTTTAACCCTTCCACCTTGCAACTTCAACTTTAATTTTCCATGACCAATGATTCTAGCCTTCCTATCATCCCCTAAGAAGACATGGCTACCATCGTATTTATCATACTCGCAGAACCACTCTCTATGGGAAGTGAAGCGAAAGAATGCACCTGAGTTAATCAACCATGCCTCATGATCTACATGTGTACTTGAAGAAGCCACGTACGCATCCCCACCTTCATCTGAGGTGGTTTTTGCCTCTACAGAAGAAGCATCATCAGATTCCTTTCCTTTGTCAGGAGCTTTAGATTTACAGTCCCTTTTGTAGTGCCCTTCCTTTCTACATTTCCAGCACACCACCTTTATAGGTTTTCCTGGAGATTTAGTCTCCCTCTAGATTTATATCTCCCACTCGATGACTTATTTTTGTTTTTGTTCTGGGACTGTCCTCATACATACAAGGCATCACCATTCCGGCTCTCCATATTTTTCCATCTCATCTCCTTCTTCAATAAGGTAGTTGTATTGCTACCTATTGCAATAACTAGACTATCCCATGAATCTGGTAGAGAACACAACAAACATATGAACTTATCTTAATCTGAAATTTTAATATCAACAGACGATAATTGACTTACCATAGTATTAAATGCATTCATATGCTTTGTCACCAAGTCTCCATCTTTCATCCTCAGGTTATATAGCGTCCTCAGGTTATACAGCGTTTTCCATAGGAACAATTTATTCACCAAAGACTTAGATTGGTACAAAGTCCCTAACTTGTCCCACAAAACCTTCGCCATAGCTTCCTCTGATACATTCAACAATACTGAGTCTGAGACACATAATCATATTGTGCTCTTTGCCTTTCGATCCAACTTCTTCCACTCTTCATCAGACACTCCCATTGGTTTAGTACCTAGATCTACCGTGATCCACTAATCTTTATGCATCAACATATCCTCCATCTTGAGTTTCCACAACTCAAAACTCTAACCATTAAATTTCTCGATCTATATATTTCCATTGTGGTGAGCACTAGTATTGCAGCAATAATATTGCAACTCGTGGGCTTCCTACTTTACTTTTTATCAATTCGGTAGTTTATAATAAAATTGGAAGCGACAGTGTTGTATGCACAAGTACTAGTTCTTACTACAAGTTGTCACTTGGTTAGCTGGCACAAGATCGCTAGGAGCTCAAGCCAACCTCCATGAATTCTATAAGAAGCTATGTGTGTGATGAAAGAAATGAAAGCTTAACCTACAGAGGCTAATCTACTTGCAGAAAGTGAAAGAAGACTGAAATGTGAAGTAACCCTAGCAAACCCTAGTTAACGAGTTAACCCTACTTGTGCAGAAAGAGAGGTGAAAAACCATAAAATGAATGTCATTAACTAATTAGGAAGTAAAAAACATCTATTCAAGTTATTTCTAGAAGGAAATGAAAAAGAAAAAAAAAAAAAAAAACCTTTTTGGATTTTTATGTATTTTTAGGTGAAATTGACATGCATGTAATTTATTTCTCTGTGAATGTGGCAGTGATTAGGTGGTGATGGAAGGTGAATTTAGAGTTTTTAGAGGTGTTGGAAGGTCCGGATGGGTCCTAGGAGGTCCCAGGTGGCCTCCTGGAGGCTTTCCCTACAATCAGACTTCGACACCTACAGGGAAATCTACAGGAGGCTGCAAGGGATCTACAGGAAGTCTACGAGAGGTCTAAAGGAGGATGCTGAGAGTTGTTTTAGAGGTTTTGAAGGTGGTAAAATGGGTGGCAAGAGTAGATTCTATCTAGGAGGATGTCTTAAGGTGTCTAAGGTTCATCAAGAAAGATTAGGGAAGAGAAAGATGGTTGGACTTGTTCAAGGAAAGAGAGGAAAGTTCATGGGAAAAAGTGCAGAAAATTAGAGCAGATTTGTGAGGGAATTTAGATGACCTATGGAACATGGATAAAAAAATATGATGGTTGGTTGGTTGAATTATTTTGAGTAGATATGTACTACAAGAGAACTAAAAATCAAGCTCTGAAACTAAGCAAGCAATGAAACTAGTTACACTAAAAAACAAAACTATTCATCAAACTAGTCTAAATTTTGATCTAGGAAAGTAAACCTTGAACAATGCTATATGGAAAGAAAGCATGGAAAGAAATTTATTGTAAGTACAGAAATGAGGATGATGAAATAGACCTACAACAAAGCATTAATCTTCTAACACACTGCAACACTAGAAATCCTATGGCAAAGGCAAATCTGTGTTTTTTGTGGCAGCAATAATTCTTGGCTTCAATTCATGGCCCCAAAGGGGAGAAATGAGGTCAAGGCTTTGTTTATGGCATTTTTTTATTTTCTTCTATCACTATTCAACCTGCTACAACAAACTAAAATGGAAACAAATTTTTAAATTACCAAAAGCAACCTATCCTTAATTAAGAAAGAAATCTATCTATCAACAAATCATTCATAAACTGAAACAAAGCATATAAATACAAAACAAGTGGTGGTTGGATTCTTGGATTGGGCCCTAACCCAAGAGCTTCAGCCCTCTGAGATAACTTAGTGCTAGCTTAGAAACAATCTCATCTTCATTATGAAAATAACAGTGTGATTACATGAAATTGTCTACAAAAGTAAACTCGAAGTTGAGCCAAGCAAAGTTGCAACAAAAGTGTGAAAATTTGACTAACATCCAAAAACCTAACGAGGCCCTAGGAATATCTAATTATACAACTGGAACTCCCAATAGCTCCCTTAAAATCAGGGAGGCTTGGCTCCCAAAACTTGAGATAGACAGCAGTTATACTCCACTTGCTTGGCTGCCTCTTTGGTGCATTGATGTGGTTGCTTGCGCTCTGAGATTTCTGAAGGAGAATTTGACGTAGGGAGTCATAAATGAGGGTAACACCCTCTTATAAATTCTCTTCCTTGTTTTCTTCTAATATTTATTTCCAAATGTTCATTATATCTTTGACTTTGTCTCCAAAATTGACCAAAAATTTGCATTAAGCATACATTAGACTTCAAGGCATAATGACCAACCCAACTCACTCTATTAGCATAAATATAATAAAAAATAGGAAATAAACTAATGAGGATGGTGGATTAAGGTAAGTTAAGAGGCAAAATCAGCACATATAATTACCCATTTATGGGGCTCATCATCACCCCGCTACTGAATGTGTTTCTCATCCTCTGAGAAACTAGTCCGTCTCCTTATCTTTGATGGCCCTAATGGCCTCCCTGACATCCCATGCTTTTTATGTGAGGTCCCCTTCTTTATCATGGAATCCCGCCTTTCTGTCCACCTCTTCCCACTGTTTTTTTTCTTCTTCCTCTTTTCCACCTTCCAATAGGCCCAGCAGTAGCGCAGGGCTCAATTTGAGGCTAATCCAATTAGCCTTCAAACTCTACGTAGATATCTTATGCAGTGACACTCTCCTTAATGCTTATTTCATCCTTTTTGGGGAGTGATACTCCTTGATTTGTAGATTGTGTGGGGGAGTGTTCCACATCCTCATATAAGCATGAATACAATCTTCCCCAAGTAATATTTCCATGTCTTCAAAATATGCAATGGCCTGAGCCTGCTCATTGATATACTTAGGGGCACTTTGATGATTATTTGCAAGCAGCTAGTGGACATTGATGAGAGCCATGGGGTCTACTGGCTTAGCTCTGATCATTAAGGTTTCATTTTTCTCTTTTGCCATCAACGTTTTGATTTTTGTTGCCCTCTTCTCCTCATGATTCATCCATGATGCCATGGCCATCAGATGCAAGTCCCTTAACCTAGTATTGAGGTCCCATAGGTTCATATCACTTAGGGCCATGTTATGCAAATAAAACTCGACCATCTTTGCCTTGTCTTTTGCAGAACTTTGGTCACATAGTTCTGTAAATTGTTTATAATCTTGGAAAGGCATGGTGACTCTCTGTGCCAAAGTCTTGATTTGAAACTACAGCCATTGGTCTTTGAGGTATACTCCATATGATTTTTCTAGTGTCTTGCACTATAGCACCTCCATAGACTAGCTGGCCATGCATGCCAATTGTGTCTTCTTTTCTTGTAGCTATTTCCTTAGCAACTCATTTTCTATTTCCAAGTGAGATCTTCTAATTGCCTCTCTATGTCCTACATCACTTAATTCCCTACCCATCTCTCTAAGCTTGTTCTGCATGTGGCCAATATCCTCTACCCCCTTGGATTTGGTAATCTGCATCCATCTATGGCTCCTTATTCTTTCTTTCTTCAGCTCAAAGAAAAGTGGGACTGCAATTTTCTATGGAATGATTTCCCCCCTCAAGAAGACTGTAGTAAGAGCCCAAACTAGGTTGGGGGTCAGGTTCTTGGGTCTCTATTGTTTCCTCCTTCCCCCTTGGTTGTTCTTCTACCTTTTTCTCAAGTTTCTCGATCTCCTGTAGCTTATTTAGGGTCTCTTGTAGAACAATTTGTGCTTCCTATAGAGCTGTTTTTGAGTCATGTAGTTGTACTCTTTCCTTCCAAGTGAAAGATCTAAGACTTACTCTTTCGTATGTGATGGGGGTTTTAGAGGGAGATTCTTCCCCTTTGATAGTGGGTGAATCTTCAATTACAATAGGCACAGTTGAAGATGGTTGTGGTTTTCCCATTTTTATCCTTGTGCTTTTCCAAGCCCTGAAGTACATTGATGTTTACCTCTTCCTCTTTTGTTTGGGTTTAACAGGGGTGCTGAGGGCAGCAAGAGTAGCTGCTACCTCTCTTTCTAGGGTCTCAGAAGACACTTTAGTCTTTTTTGCCCCTTGCTCCACTCCTTTTGTCTTCTCTATCTCTGTTGTTTTTATTTCCTCTTGCTCTATTTTGTGTTCTTCCTCCTCTGTTTTAGTCTCCTCCTTATCTTTTCTAGTTTCCTCCTTCTCTATTTTCGTTTCCTCCTTCTCTGTTTTGGTTTCCTCCTCAGTTTCCTCCCCTTCTTCTCCTTGTTGTTCTTCCCCCTCACTTTCAGAAGGAATGTCATATGTGAGGCCCTTTACATCATCTTCTCTTGTCATATTTATGAAGATCTCCCATGCTATGGGGATTGTGAAGGTGTGGAGGGCTTCTTCCACTAATAGCTACATTAACCCATGATGAGCCAACTGATCTGGACCTCCTACCTTTAACTTAATGTTGGAGTCTATAAAGGACTGTAGTAGAAAATAGGCGATGCTGAGTTTTTGGGGTGTGGGAATGTTCATGCCATATCTCAGCTCATGGAGAAGTCTAAAATGGTAGCCATAAACTATGCTATATCTCCCTTCACAGGAAATATACTTGATGATTTGGTAACTGACCTCATCCCAAGGGTAAGGTATGCTTGTTCTTATAATGCCATTTTTGTCTTCTACAAGATGTTCATCTGGTTGGAATAAGGTTTTCTTGGCAAGTTGTCCAATTATCTTTTCATCTTTGCTCCAAGGTAATCCAAGGGGAAGGCTGGTAACTCTACTGATATATTCTGGGGTCATTTCCATGATGAGACCTCTAAAAGTAACAGTGGCATGGGTCTTTGTGTGAGGTACTAAAGCAAGGGAAAACTCTTGAGCCACTTCTTCATCAAACCCTTGAAGTTTTTTGAAAAGTGGCGTCCAATTTGCTCTTGTGTAAATGGCTACCATCTCAGGATGTTCATGGAGCCTGACTAAATTTTTGGGTTCCTTCCTCATGAATCCCCCTGTCATTTTTCTTATACCCTTTTGGAACACCCCATGTAGTGATGGAGACAAATAAAAAATTTGAAGAGTGTTTTTTCAGAAAACATGCACAAATGTTTTTATGGAATTCCTCTCTTCTACATGCTTAATTCCTCCTTAAAATTGTATCAATTTTTTGCACATATTAATATTCAAGGTGGGTCTGTACAGAGCCTACCTCTTCATGCCAAAATTTGAGCAAAAACCCCATGTTTCTTCCTTAAAATTGCTTACTGTCCCTCCTGTACAATTGGCTATAGGTGTTCCTGTAAAACCCATTCCTCTAGAACCTGTTACTACTCCTATAGGATTCTGATAGCAAAAGGTTTGCTGAAATCGATATAGAACGATGTTTTCAAGGCTATGGAGGTGGTATGGAGCTTGTTGCAACTAAGTGGGTGAGGACAAATGGAAGAAAAAGGTATTGAAGGAGTTTCAAGTAGCAATACTTATGCCTTCATTGAGATATTTCTAGTGTTGGGGTGAGTTGGCAAAAAGGTACGTTGCTAGATTTGGACCATTGGTCCCCACTTCTCTGTCATCATGGCTCTTCATGACTCTTTCTTGCAATCACTTCCCATCATTGCATTGGAGTTCCTCAGAGTTTGTATAACCTCCACTACTTGTCCTTTGTATTTTCTGTTAGTTGACTAGGCACATGTGTGGTGGCATCTTCGGATGAGCACAGTCAACTGGATGAGGGTGGCCAATTAACTAGCCACCTTTATCATTCAACTTTAAACATCTCATTCGTTTATGCATATTTTCAATTACATAGATGCAATAGAGGAGAGGGTTAGACACTTACCTATAAGTCGAATATTCATGTTGTGGTGCATTTTTGGTTTTTTTACTGCTACATACTCAAATTTCAGTTGTTGCATGCCTGTATCTCCTCTGCTATATGCTTCCTGTGGTTTGATGTGTGGCTTCTTTGCTTTGTGCAAGTACCCTCTGGCTAGATCTGCTTCAGACATCCTCTTCAATCCTATGGCTGCACCTATTTTGCTGCTATGGCTTGATTTTAAGGAGATCAGCTGCTACAGGAAATCCTACAAGAGCTCTTGTAGCTGCTTCTCCCTTTGAAATTTTTAGTTGATTCTTGTGCTGGGAGCTGTGAGGATGCTACCAGAGATGCTAATAGAAACATGCTTAGAAAATTTCAGGTCAATCTACTCTACCATTTGGGAGATATGGACAAAACCAAAAAAAAAAAGAGAGAATAAGATCCCTGGGTGAAAACCTCCCTTGGAGGCACCCAGGGCAGGCAAATAGGGTGAAAACCTCCTAGAGGCACCCTAGTTCTCTTTCAAAAAAAAACAAAAAAAAAGCAGAGAGAAAAGGAAGAGGAAATTGGCTTTTAACATGCATTGCAGGTTACAAGTGGACCACAAGAAGCAAAAGAGGATGCCACAGAGCTTGTTTCACCTCCTCCATACTCTTCTCAATCATTTTTGACCTTTCTTCCACCTCACGATGTGTTTTTTTCGAACACTGTGTATCCTATAGGAGGCCCTGTGTGTTCTACAGGAAGCTCCTGTAGAAATCACAGAGAGCTCAAAATGGATTTCAAAAATAGTTTGAAGAGCTGGGAAGTTTCATGAAGAGCCTATAGGTCCTCCTACAACTATCCACCCTCTTGGCCATCCATCCCACACTTGCACCACCTCATTATCATGGATTTCTTCCCTTCCTGCAGAAAAAGCATAGAAACCAGCTTTTAGAAAAAACAAAGGAATTAAAGGAACAACACCTCCAAAGCTCACTTGTAGCTTACCAAATACCTCTCCATCACCATCAGCATCTCTGATAGCATCCTCATAGCTCCCAGCATAAGAATCACCTAAGAAATTCAAAGGGAGAAGTAGCTACAGGAGCTCCTATAGGATTTCCTGTAGTAGTTGATCCCCTTAAAATCAAACCACACACATCTTCAATTGTGCCTATTGTGATTGAAGATTCATCCACTGTCAAAGGGGTAAGCACCAGTATTGCCGCAATAATGATGCAACTCCTGGGCTTCCTACTTTACTTTTTATTAACCCGGTAGTTTGTAACAAAATTGGAAGCAACAGTGTTGTATGCACAAGTACTAGTTCTAACTGTAGGCTGTCACTTGATCTGCTGGTGCTAGATCACTAGGAGCTCAAGCCAACTTCTATGAATTTTAGAGGAATCTTTATATGTGATGAGAAAAATAAAAGCTTAACCTACAGAGGCTACTCTACTTGCAGAAAGTGAAAGAAGACTGAAATGTGAAGTAACCCTAGCAAACCCTAGCTAACTAGCGAACCCTACTTGTGCAGAAAGGGAGGTGAAAAACCATAAATAAATGTCATTACCTAATTAGGAAGTAAAAAACATCTATTCAAGCTATTTCTAGAAGGAAATGAAAAAAAAAAAAAAACATATTTTTGGATTTTTATGTATTTTTAGGTGAAATTGTCATGCATGTAATTTATTTGTTTGTGAATGTGGTACTGATTAGGTGGCGATGGAGGGTGACTTTGGAGTTTGAAGAGGTGTAGGAAGGTTTGGATGGGTCCTAGGAGGTCCTAGGTGGTCTCCTTGAGGCTTTCCCTGCAATCAGACTTCAAAAAGACACCTACAGGAAAATCTACAAGAGGTTGCACGAGATCTACAGGAGGTCTACGGGAGGTCTACAGAAGGATGCCGAGAGTTGTTTTTGAGGTTTTTTTAACGTGGGAAAATGGGTGGAAAGGGTAGATAATGGCTAGGAGGATGTGTTAAGGTGTCTAAGGTTCATCAAGGAATATTAGGGAAGAGAAAGATGGTTGGACTTGTTCAAGGAAAGAAAGGAAAGCTGATGGGAAAAGTGTAGAAAATTAGGGCAGATTTGTGAGGGACTTTGGATGGCCTGTGGAACATAGATCAAAAAGATATGGAAATGGTTTATTGGTTGTATTATTGTGATCAGATATGTACTACAAGAGAATTGAAAATCAAGCTCTGAAACTAAGCAAGCAAAGAAACTAGCTACGCTAAAAGAAAGAACTGTTCATCAAACTAGTCTAAATTCTGATCTAGGACAGTAAATGTTGAACAATGCTATATGGAAATAAAGCATGGAAAGAAATTTATTGTAAATACAAAAATGAGCATGATGAAATAGACCTAGAGCAAAGCATTAATCTTCTAACAAGCTGCAACACTAGAAATCCTATGGCAAAGGAAAATCTGTGTTTTTTGTGGCAACAATAAGGTCTTGGCCTCAGTTCATGGTCCCAAAGGGGAGAAAGCAGGTCAAGGCTCTATTTATGGCCTTTTTTTATTTTATTCTATCACTATTCAACCTGCTATGTAACAAAATAAAATGGAAACAACTTTTTAAATTACCAAAAGCAACCTATCCTTAACTAAGAAAGAAATCTATCTATCAACAACTTATTCATAAACTGAAACAAAACATAAATACAAAACAAGAGGTGCTTGGCTTCTTGGATTGGGCCCTAACCCAAGAGCTTCAGCCCTTTGAGGTAACTCAGTGCTAGCTTAGAAACAATCTCATCTTCATTATCAAAATAATAGTAAGATTACAAGAAACTGTCTACAAAAGTAAGCTCAAAGTTGAGCCAAGCAAAGCTGCAAAAAAAGTGTGAAAATTTGACGAACATCCAAAAACCTAATGAGGCCCTATGCATCTCTACTTATACAACTGGAACTCCCAACAAATCCCTTAAAATCAATGAGGCTTGGCTCCCAAAACTTGAGATAGAAAACAGTTATACTCCACTTGCTCAACTGACTCTTTGGTGCATTGATGTGGCTGCTTGTGCTTCGAGCTTTCTGAAATAGAATTCGAAGTAGGGATTCATAAATGAAGGAAACACCCTCCTATAAATCCTATCCCTTGTTTTCTTTGAATATTTACTACCAAATGTTCATTATATCTTTGACTTTGTCTCCAAAATTGACCAAAGATCTGCATTAAGCACACATTAGATGTCAAGGCATAATGACCAACCCAACTCACTCTATTAGCATAAATATAATCAAAAACACGCAATAAACTAATGATAATGGTGTATTAAGCTAAGTTAAGAGGCAAAATGAGCCCATATAATTACCCATTTATGGGGCTCATCATTGCAGGTGAGCTTTGGAGGTGTCGTTCCTTTTATTTCATTGTTTTTTATAAAAACTGGTTTATGTGTTTTTTTCTATAGGAAGAGAAGAAATCCATGATAATGATGTGGTGCAGGTGTGGAATGGATGGATAGGAGGGTGGATAACTATAGGAGGGCCTATAGGCTCTTCATGAAACTTCCCAACTCCTCAAACTATTTTTAGAATCCATTTCAAACTCTCTGTGATTTCAATAGGAGCCTCCTGTAGAACACACAGGGCCTCCTATAGGATACACAGTGTTCAGAAAAAACATACAGTGAGGTGGAAGAAAGGTCATAAATGATTGAGAAGAGTATGGAGGAGGTGAAATAAGCTCTATGGCATCCTTTCTTGCTTCTTGTGGTCCACCTGTAACCTACAATGCATGTTAAAAGTCAATTTCCTCTTCCTTTTTTCTTTGTTTTTTTTTTTGAAAGACAACTAGGGTGCCTCAAGGAGGTTTTCACCCTATTTTCCTACCTTGGGTGCCTTCAAGGTTTTCACCTAGGGATCTTATTCTCTCTTTTTGTTTTGCTTTTGTCATCACTGGGCTACCTCAAAAGAGGTTTTTAACCCAATGTTGGGACTCAGGCGCCTCATGGAGGTTTTCACTTGAGCCCTTATTATTTTTTATTTTTCTTTCTTCTTCTTTGGTAAGGGGTTGGAGTGGAGGCTGAGACTTGCTCCACTACCAACATTGTCTTATTCAAATCTTCAATGAACTCTTGCTTGGAGAGGGGCTTTTTGTAAATTTTCAACCTATGTCCATTGACAAGCATGGGGATGGCTTCCTCATCAATGGCTCTGATCAGAACTGAACCATTGTCATTGCATTTTTCCATAGTGTAGAGTTCCATCCACCTTGTCCTTAGCTTGCCTTTGAATTCTTTATACCTTGAATCATATAGTAGTGCCCAATCTCCCTCTTGGAATTTCTTCTCCCTTATATTTTGATCATGCCATATTTTCCTTTGAAGCTAGACTACCTCTGTGTGGAGGAGGGCCTGCAGTCTTTGTTCATCCAAGCCATTGAGCTGGAGTAGCCTTTCCCTCTGTGCCTGGCTGAGGTCTAGGTCTAGCTGAGCTGCCATCTTTAGTGTATTGTATTCAAATTCTATTGACAACAAAGCCTTCTTCGCATAGACCAGTTCATAGGGTGTGAACCCTATGGTCGTCTTCCATGTTGTGTTGTAGGCCCAGGTGGCCTCAACTAGTCTATCTGCCCAATATTTCCTACTACTACTCACTACCTTGGTTAGAATTCTTTCCAAATCTCTATTAGTGACTTCCACCTACCTATTAGCTTGTGGATGGTAAGGGATGGAAGTCTTGTGCTTGATTTTATAATGTGTGAGCAGATCTTCAATCAAATTGGAAGTGAACCAACTGACTTGATCTGTAACCAGTTCTCTTGGATACCCAAATTTATAGAAGATGTTCTCTCTTAGAAGCTTAGCTACCTTTTCCTTTGTTGCTACCTTGATCGCTTTTGTCTCTACCTATTTTTTTAGATAATTAGTGCACACAATGATGTATTGCCTTTGCTTTGAAGGAGGGTTGATAGGACCCACAAAGTCCATGCCCCACTTCTCAAATGGCTCAAAAGTCACTTGATGTTGCATGGGAATCTCATCCTTTGGAGTAGGTTTCCCCATCCTTTGGCACCGATCGCATTGGCCAGTATATCTCTTCACATCTTGCTGAAGAGTGGACCAATAGTAACCTTCTTGCAAGATTTTGAAGCCAGTCCTTTTTGCTGCAAAATAGCCTCCACAAGGCCCGTCATGACAGGTTAGTAGAATGTCAAAAACTTCCTCCTCCCTGACACACCTTCTCAAGATCTGATCTGGACCAATTTTGAAGAGATTTCCCCCAATCCAAGTGAAAGGGGCATTTTTCCTCACGACCTTTCTCTTCTCTTTTGAGGACAGGTGTGGTGGGAACTGTGATGAAACCAAGTAATTTTCTATATCAGCAAACCATGGAGAGAGGACTAAGATAGAAAATAGGTACTCATCTAGCATTTGATCATCCACCATTCCTTCCCCTCCTACAAGCAAATTTACTCTAGAGAAAAAGTCAGCAACAACATTTTCTTTACCAGGCTTATCAACAATGGTTAAATCAAACTGTTGCAGTAAAAGAAACCATTTAATAATGCGAGCATTTACATCTGGTTTATTCATTAAATACCTAATTGTATCATGATCAGTGTGTACAAAGGTTTGATAGCCTGTGGTGTAATGTCTGAACTTATTTAAGGAATGCACTACAACTAGGAGTTCCTTCTCGATGACCATGTAGTTTAACTCTGCCTTGGACAAATTTTTACTTATAAAGTATATGGTATAAGGTAACTTTTCATCAATCTGCCCCAAGGCTACTGCTATTGCTTTGTTCAAGGCATCTGTGTGAATATGGAAAGGTAGGGCCCAATTTGGGCCTCTCAAAATTGGGGCAGTCACAAGTTTGCTTCTCAAGGTATCTAGGGCTTCTTTATAGTTTTCAGTATATATGAACTCGACATATTTTCCCAAAAGAACAAACAAAGGAGAGGCTAACTTACTAAAATCTTTAATGAATCTTTTGTAATATCCTACTAAGCCTAGAAAACTTCAGACATCTCTCACCTTTTGACAAGGTGGGACCCTTTGAATGATGGCAATTTTGTTGGGCTCCACCTGCAATCCTTGTTGAGATAGTGCATGACCTAGCACAGTCCCTTCAGTCATCAAAAATTAACATTTTTCCAGACTGAGGGAAAGGTTCATTTCAATACACTTATCCAAAAATTTCCCTAGGTTAGATAAATCTTCTTGAAAGTTAGAACCATAAGGAGTAAATTCATCCATATATATTTCCATCGCATCATGAACCAGTTCAGAAAATATACTCAATACTACTCTCTGGAAAGTGGATGGAGCATTGCACAAACCAAAAGGAAGGACCTAGTATGCAAAGGTACCCCAAGGATAAGTGAAAGTGGTCTTATCTTGGTCTTCTAGGCTGACTTGAATCTGATTGTACCTACTAAACCCATCTAGGAAGGAAAAAAACATTTTCCCCACTAGACCATCTAACACTTGATCTATGAAAGGAAAAGGAAAATGGTCCTTTCTAGTGGCCTTGTTCAGTTCTCGATAATCGACATAGATTCTCCACTTACCATTTTTCTTTGGAACTAGCACTAAAGGAGAGACCCATTCACTGTCAGAGATGGGGTAGATGAATCCTACATCAAGTAGTTTTTTGCAATTCTTCCATAACAATGTCTTTAAGGGTTGTATTCATCCTCCTTTGAGGTCTCTTGACTGGTTTGTGTTATAGGGAAATCTAGTGTCCATTCAGAGCTGCTAGTCCCACTAAGACGGGTAGCTATCTTAGAAACAAACAAACTAAAGTTACTTATGTTTTCCTTTATGAGAAGTAGATGAGAGAGAAGTAGAGAGTACCAACCTTAGTCTTTCGCTTGGCTCCTTACTTGCTTCCTCTCCCATTTGACAGATATTTGGCACTCCTTCCTCACTTGTCCCACTTCAAAGAACACCTGTAGATTCAAAGCAACATAATACCATCAAAGCATAGAGATCTACAATAATAAGCAATATAGGATAAAATATATATTGACCACACAAATGCATATATCAACTCAGACATACAAGAATGTGGAGGAAAACTCAAATAGCTTTATTGATAGAAAGAGTAGAAGAGAGGATTACAACCCATTGATCTGACCCAGTGTCATCCTCCCAGCATGAAAGCCCTTCTTCACCTAATGAAAAGGTTAGATCACCCAACACTATGATGTTCGACAAAGAAACCAACAACACTTCCTTACAAAATACAAGATTCCAGCCTCCGGATCTTTGGGATGAGGGATCCATATATAGATGTTTGCAGGTGCATGAGTCAGCTTCTGGGATTTTGATTAGTGTCCTCTCTCTGATAGTTCTTGGTTCCACTTTGAGATTCATGATCTCTTACTCATCCCTGGTCGAATCCAGAGAGGCAAGTGTCATAGGAGAAGTTTCTAGAAGATTCCATGATCATCCACCTTGCAAACTGTCTCTGCCATTTGTTTAATCTCGCCCATTTCACCCCACAGAAGGGCTTTTCAGTATGCATCACACTTTTTGCATGTGGTAGGTGAGATGCATCACACCCTTAGCACTGAGCAGTCTGTATGGTCCAGTTTTGACTAGGTCTAAGCAGTTATTCATGGAGAACTTCTCGGAGATGATGTAATCAGCTGACCTTGCTCCTTTAGGGTATGAAACAACACTTTTAAGGACTTAGAATCCCTTGGTTTATGGACATATGTGATTGGGTTGCAGTGCCCAAATATGTCTATAACTGTTTCCCCCTAAAGCATGAGGTCGTAAATCTTTTTGATGTCGAGTGAAATGCTTTATCATGAGGATCTGAGGTTTTTCGAACTAGAAGGCGACCTGTAATAAGATACAATACAATACATTATCTTCATAATATTTTCATGATCTAGATGAGGCAGGCATTCCCATGCTCAGCTTTATAAATTCATTCTCATGTACATAGGACAGATAACCATCTGTGTGGCAGACTTATGATTCTAGTAGAGCCATCATCCTTTGGCTTGGATTATTATCTATGCAGCAATGATGTACATTTGATGTCTTTATTTTCCTAAATATATAGCAACCCGGATGGATGAAACTAGATCTAGGGTCTTCAAAACTCGTCCAATCTTCATCTGTAGTACAAGTTGATCCATGTGAAAATATGTTCTGGAGTCGAACATGGAAAGACATCGCCTGATTACTAGCCAATGATGTAAGATGTTAACAGGCACAAGAGGAATCGCCAATAATGATGATGACCCTCAAGGTATGACAGTACAATTCACGTGGTGTGCAAATGCGACTTAGCGTCGAACACCACACAAAATATTTCAGTCGAAGGACATTGATGTAAACCTGTCACTGGAAGTGAGAAACTTGCCATTAAGGCATGCAAGCTTCAAAGTACTGAAAGGGGTGTTCCTAAGTCGACTTCTTGGATAATGAGCTGATGTCGACAGGAAGTGACTCATCGTAGGAGGGCATTAATGAATCCCACATCTACGACACGAAACAAAGCAAATGATTTTGTGGAGGTGAAGATGATCTGATGATACAAGGTTCAGGGTGGTGGTCATGAAAGAATGAAGCATGAAGGTATTGCAGCGAATGAGACATACGCTGGGTTGGTGAATTCTCTAAGCGGTTTCTCTTGAACATATTGGCGACACTGAATTGTATTGGTAGCATTAACCCCAAAAATGGATGGTAGGGTGGACCAATGGCAATATGTACGGTGAATAAATAACCCAACATGACTCAATCATGGTGATGGAGTGAAAGTGTCATGTTCAAGAGCGACTTGCTACCAATAAAGTTTCTTCAAGTTTTCTTCCCAATTTTTCCCCAGTCATTGCTAACCAGTACTTCTTTATTTTTGTCAAGCTTGAGGAGGATAACATATGCTTGTTCTATAATTTTCCCTTCAGGCAAACTCGTTGCTATGTTTTAATGAGCCTAGCAACAATGAAAATCACTCTTGTCTGCATGGACAAGTTTGTCACTATTGTTTTAACGAGTTTAATGACAAAGATAACTTGGTCCTTTTCAATTTTAGAGAGTATGAAAAGATACGGAAAGGAAACTCCAACAATCCTTTTTAGTCATATAATCCCTTAAGTCCGAAAAAGTATAAAATAATACAAAAGGCATGAATTTTCGATAGTTTTAACGAGCCGAACAAGACAAGCACTCGATATTTTTGTATAATGATCCCTCAGGTCCAAAAAGATTAAACTCTAGAGGAGGGATAGCACTTCTAATCACTTTAACGAGCTAGAGAGGCCAATTGCTTGACAATCTTTTCATATTTTATGAGTCAGATGAAAAGAGCTTAAAAGAGACTCGTTTTTTGAGGAACGAGTAATATTTTCGAGTAGCAGTTGGTTCCAGGTAAGGTTTGGAACTTTCAAATCATGGTAGTGTAAAGGAGATGGATTACAGAATCACTTTGTCATGGCTATTCCTCAAAAGGGGTAAAAAATCAAATGGAGGCGTATGATCGGCTAAAAACGGAGTGGAGGTGATGGTAAGAACACAACCAAGGATCAAAAGCTGATCATAATGCAATCACAATGGTTATTTACCAAAGGTGGGTTCACTTTTTAATAAGCTTAAAATCTGGTGGAACATATGCTCATTACTAGGTTTATTTTTTAACGAGCTTGAACTTTGTGTAAAACTTCTCGTGCCAGTTGTATAATAAGGATGTCTCATTGATAGGTTCATTTTTTAGGGAGCTTGCCCCATTCGAAACTTTACTCCATGACCTTTTGCATGCAAGCTAGGAATGACCAACTACTGTCTTAGGGGTTAATTTACTACTGAGGTTAGGTAGGAAAATTCTTCCTTTACTTTGTCGGTGCCATTTGGCCCTTGCAAAGGTGAATGGTTGATTAGACCAATCACCTAACTTAAGCAGTTGAAGTTAATAGAAACTAAGGGTTTAGTGTTACGCTGGTCTCTTTTTACTTGTGTACAAAAGGTTTGCATGCCCCCAGGTATGGTAAAGTAGATTTTCCAGGTTACCATATGAAATTTCTCACATTTGCAAGATTTTTCCATCTGGGTTGTAGATAGAACACTTCCTTCGCGATGTCCATCGAAATAGACAAAGGTGAATGGCACAGTCACCTCCACTCACATAACTTTGATAAGGGAATCTTATTCCAATCTAATCACATTTTCCAAAATGGACGGGTGTGTCAGAATAGTCATATATCTTCCATGGAAACCTACCCTATACCTAAATTTTTCCTGCTAAAGTAGACCAGGGTGCATGCCCCCTGGGTTTCAATCACAATCACCGAATCACTTGCGCTCATCAGGTGGATGGACTGGAGATTAATGAGACATTCCTTGCACAAAAGACCAGTTATGGATGGCATTTGACTATTAGGTATGTGTGAGCCGGGGAATGAAAGCTGGTTTATGAGCCGGACCACTCTGCCTTCATGTGGAAAACACATTACTCGAAAGAGTGAGGAAACAATAGCTCCCATGCTATGAATGTAGTCACACCCAAGGAGTAGATTGTAATCTAAAGGTCCTTGGACTACCATTACATTTAGATAAACGGTTTTCCTTCTCAGAGTTATAGGAAAATTTGGAAGGATCCCTAACAGCCGACTGGTTCCTTTGTCAAAGCCTATTAGATTTTGCATCTCAGGCAGAAGCGATGGCGAACCAAGCACTTTCCAAGTTGTTGAGGAAACGATACTCAGAATCCCCTTCATCTATGATAGTACCGACCATGACCATTCTATAAGCTCGTACTATGATTCAGAATGGTACATTAGATGGTAGACGGGGTCTAGCTAGTAGATTCCGATCGAAGGACATGACTAGGTTGCTTGGAGGTGGGACCGAATAAAAGGTCAGATACGTCTTTGACAAACTTCCTTCCTGTGGTAAAGGAATGGGTAGATTTCCCCCATGTTTATTGGAGTCTATGTTTACGAAGAGAATTTGAAAAGTGTCGTTCTCATTCTCCTTGGTGACTGTATCATCTGAAGGTGGACCTTCTGAAGACAAGATTGGGTCGATTGCCGTCTCGACCAGTTGGCTTTGGTCTGGTGTGGACTCAGAGGATTTATCTTCAATGATAGATGTTTCGACCGACCACAAAGGTGTGTCATTCAGATTTTCAACTAGCGATGGACCTAGCAAGCGTTTCTTGTATCCAAGAGGAAGTCGTAGTGATGAAGCAGGATGGTTATCCAAAACTCTTTTAGCTTCGTTTAGGAAGTGACAACGGTGGATGGCATGATCACCTTCACACAGTCTACAAGGAAATTTATATCTTCCTTTCTGTCCAGTGACTTCATTTTCATTAGTTGACGGTGTACTCTCAACATGATCATTGGAGGTTCACGACATCGGATTACGCAAACGAGGGGACCAGTCCCTTAAGATCCGTGGGATGCAAGGACAATCTCGATGATAGTGGTCTCCTTTGCAAATGACACATGGCGATTTAGGTTTGGACGGTGCAGTGTGTGGATTTTCGCCAGACGATGCAAGGTTTCCCCCTTTCACTATTGGCTTCTTCTTCTTCTTCTCCTTCTCTTTCTTCTTCCTCTCAGTTAGTTGGTTTTTAGTCTTACCAACTTTACCAAGTGAAGAGGAAGAAAGAGAGGGAGAAATAAATGAAGTAGACAGTTGGGGGGTAACTTCAGTACTATCCAATTGCTGATTTGATTTCTTAGGAATTACGGTGCTTTGAACGACAAATGTCGAGAAGAGCCATATTGGCAGGCCAATTGTCAGTCCTAGAAGGGACAATGTGGCCATATGAGGTGCACCAACATCCCCCGAAGAGGAGAAAGGACTAGGATTCCCCTCAAGGGAAAATCCTTGGTTGGTGGACTCCATTTTCTCAACCTAAGATCAACAAGGGAATAGTGATTTTATTCCATTTAAAATAAATTTTATGACGCTTTGACACAACTTTCTTTTTCATTTTTTAAGAGTCGAGAAAAATCTAAAGATGACTCTAGTCGCGTTTGATTTTTAATGAGCCTAAAGTGACAAGTGCTCAGATGGACCTTTTCTGTTAAGGAGTATGAAAAGGAACAAAAGTGACTACTCTGGAAATCTAGACAGAGGGATTACCAAACCAATCACAAAACTGTAGAATACTTTTTATGGTACGGTAGTCAATCTTCCTGAATTCTGTGTTCAGTGCATTGCGATCGATAGGGCAGCAGACACGGCTTCCTAGGGATAAAGAATATAGCCTATTGTGGTCTCCCAATATATACTGGACAATACATGGGAGCATAAGTCCATACTGGCACTTGTCATCTCAAAGAGGAGGAATCACCCAACCTACAATGAAAGTGATAGTTACGAAGCTTTACGATGCCAGAATACGTCTCTAGCCTAGACTTCTAAATGTTGTGCGTTAGGTTCCAAAGCGTTTTTATGTTCATTGAATTTATTTTACAGTTGATCTTTCTTAAGAAGTTTTCCTTTAAGGTTCACTGCTGAAGTAGATATACAATTCCTAAATATGCAATCTAAGATGATCAACAGTCATTTACTCTTCTTTTTGCAATGAAAATCCTAGCTACTAAGGAAAAAGAAGCGAGATTCTTTCTACATAGAGCAGAGAGCACACACTAGATGCACTATCCTAAATCAAAATCAACAAGCAGTCTAAATGCAAATGCACATGCATGTATTTGTTTTCCACTTTCTTAATGTGTGAATGACAAAAAGAATGCTAAGTACAAATCTAAATTATCTTTCTTTCAAAGCAACAGTACTCACAATTTTCTCTTCAAAATACGACAGGAAGACAAGGACGACACTTTGCGATTTTGAATTGAAAACTGTTTTCGACACTTGAAATACTATTAATTCAAATCAAATACAGGAGTAACAATGTAATTAACCATCAAGAAGAGTAGGATTCTTTTCTTTGAATGAAAACGACACTTGTGACACTTCCAAATCAGAAGATGACAGTTCAATTAATCTACTTCTTTGTAAAACAGAATTGTAAATGGCAAACAATACATAAAAACATTCACAATTCTTTGTACAATGGAGGCTGAATAATGCAAAGGAAGGGAGTTTCAATAGTAGTATATTGATCACAGACAGCAAAAATCCTGAATAAAGCTGAAGAGAGTGAAGCAAAAACCAAAATCTGGAGGCAGAAACAGTCTTATCTGATCGTTTCACTTGTAAAACAGGGAAATAGGGATGCATCTCACCTACTGCACACGCGAGGTGCGATGCATCTAGATTGCCAAAAGGAGAAGGTGCGATGGTCCAGGGATGAGACTTTAACTTTTTTTTGGTCACAGTTTGCAGCTTAGTTCAGGGATTTAGGCTAAGCTAATAATAGTCAGTAAATACAAAGCATAGGGGCTGATCTCATGAGGTTACTTGAGCCACCACCAGGGCAATTAGAATGTTTGCAAATCAATTGTTTAGTTTATAAACAAAACCCAAAGATGGGCTGAAGCAGCATTGATCTACTTTGCACTTTCATAGAAAATGCAGTTCTAAGGCTAGCTAGCTTAACTTTAGGGTCTGTCTATAGTTTATAAAGCAAACAAATATAAACAACCAAACAAGCTATTCGCTCCCTAGTCGAGTCGCCATTTTGTTATCGGGAAATCTAGTGTCCATTCATAGCTGCTAGTCCCACTAAGATGGGTAGCTATCTTACAAACAAACTAACTAAAGTTACTTATGTTTTCCTTTATGAGAAGTAGATGAGAGAGAAGCAAAGAGTACCAACCTTAGTCTTTCGCTTGGATCCTTGCTTGTTTCCTCTCCCCTTTGACAAATCTTTGCCTCTCCTTCCTTGCTTGTCCTGTTTCAAAGAACACCTATAGAGTCAAAGCAACATAATACATCAAAGCATAGAGATATACAATCATAAGAAATATAGGATCAAATATATATTGACCACACAAATGCATATATCAACTCAGAAATACAAGAATGTGGAGGAAAAATCAAATAGCTATATTGATAGAAAGAGTAGAAGAGAGGATTACAACCCAATTATCTGACCCGACGTCATCCTACTAGCATGAAAGCCCTTCTTCACCTCATGAAAAGCTTAGATCACCCAACACTATGATGTTCCACAAAGAAACCAACAAAACTTCCTTACAATATAGAAGATTCCAGCCGCCGGATCTCTGGGATGAGGGATCCATATATAAATGTTTGCAGGTGGGTGAGTCAGCTTCTGGGATTTTGATTAGTGTCCTCTCTCTGATAGTTCTTGGTTCTAGTTGGAGATTCATGATCTCTTACTCATCCCTGGGAAAATTCAGAGAGGCAAGTGTCACAGGAGAAGTTTCTGGAAGATTCCATGATCATCCACCTTGCAAACTGTCTCTACCATTTGTCTACTCTCATCCATCGCACCCCACAGAAGGGATTTTCAGTATGCATCACACTTTTTGCATGTGGCAAGTGAGATGCATCACACCCTTAGCAATGAACAGTCTGTATGGTCCAGTTTTGACCAGTTCTGAGTAGTTTTTCAAGGAGAACTTTTGGGAGATGATGCAATCAGCTGACCTTGCTCCTTTAGGGTATGAAACATCACTTTTAGGGACTTAGAAGCCCTTGATTTATGGAATATGTGATTCGGGTTACAGTGCCCAAATATGTCTATAATAGTTTGCAATCCTCCTTAATGTATATATGATGAGTACATAGTAAAGGGTGCACTCCCTTCATCTCCTTATAACTCTAGGCGAAGGCATCTAAATGTTTTCTTAATAAGCTGCACAGTTCCTTCTCCTAGGAGGTGGATAGGGATGAGTTGATTTTCAAGGTTCTTTCTGGGCCAAACTCTATATTCTTAACATAGAAGAGGCTGGGTCAACCACATAGAGATTAGTTAGGGGATTGTATTGGGTTTCTGTCACTAGATCTTCTAATGGAAAAATGTTGGGGGGTGGATTCTGAATTAGCTTTCCAATGATATCATCCTCATTTTGTGGTTTCCCCCGCATGACAGTTTCTACTATAGACAGTGGTGCAGAATAGGCTTCATCCTCATCCTCCTCCTCCAACCAGAGAGGTAGATCATGTTCTAGTTGGGGTTTAACAGGAGCATATAAGATTAGCAACTTGGACATATGCCCATCCTTGATAGTCATGTTCCCAGCCTGACAACTAATGTAACCAGGGTCTTCCCAGGATGAGAGGATACCAAGTGAGATTTTCCTTCAGCTAGAGAACCAAGAAATTAGTAGGGTACTCCCAAGAATCAATAGATACCATCACATCCTCCACAATCCCTTCAGGGGTCACGGTGGAGCGATTTGCGAGCTGCAGTACTGTTGTGGTCTTTCTCAAGGAACCATGGAGTTTGAGCTTGAGCATGGTGTCCTTTGTCATCACATCAATGGTAGCTCCTAGATCAATCAATGTATGTGGGATCATGGTGCCATTGATGTGGATATCAACTACTGGGCTTCCAGGGTCTAAATATTTCAGACAAATTACCTACCCCAACATCAAGTTAGACAGTTGTCCTATGACGTTGATGGTTGGGGCATCTCTTTTATGCCTACCTGGATGCCTAAAGCACTTCTCTTTGATCATCTTCTTGTATATAGTCACATCCTTTATGGCTTGGAGAAGTGGTATCTTTATACATAACTGTTTCAATTCTCCCAGAAGTTCAGTGTCCTCTTAGGTGGGTTGTTTTGTCCCATATAGTCTCTCAGGAAAGGGTGGAATTACTTTTGGTTCACTTTCCTCTTTATCTTCCTCAACCTCCTAAGGGGGAGGTTGGATATGTGGGAGAACCTTCCCAAATCATAGGTTAATCTCCTAAATCTTCGTAGCATAGGTTGGGCATGATGGCTCCCCACTATATACTTGTTGACCCTGTCTGTTGTTCGGGTTTGGGTTCAGTTGAGCAGGAATTTGGGGTTGCCTTGGTGGAGCAGGAGGTAATGGTTGAGATTGAGCAAGTAGTGGAGGAAAAAGAGTGGGAGGAGAGTTGTACTAGGGACTCCACCCCTGATAAGATGCATTCCACTGAGGTTGTGGCTAAGCATAGGAGTGGAATGAATGAGTGGTTGGTTGGCCATGATATTGAGATGGATAGGACCAAGGAGGAGGTGTGGACCAGGAAGGATGAGCAGGGGGGGCCCAAGAAGGTATGGAAGTGGCTTGGTTAGGGTTGTAGTATGTTTGACATGTCCCCTGCATTCCTTACTAGTATGGTCTAGGTCCATGCGGTCTCCTTTGGTTCATAAAATAGAGTGGTTCAGTGACTCCTTTGGCTCCTTGGTATATAGCTTTAAGCCCAGACAAGGAAGGGCACTTATCTGTAGACTGATCTTCTTCATAGACTGAACAAACTTCTATGGCATTCAATGGACATTCGTTCCTAGGATGCCTTCTGGTGCACCTAGGAAAAAAAATGGCCAAAGCCCTCTATGCTTCCTCTGGTTTCCTTTTGATATGCAAGGTATCCATTTGCATGGCAAGAGTCTGCAGCATCACACTCTTGAAGTGTTATGAAACCAGCTCAAGAGAAAGATAGAAAAGATAGATCAATGCCTTAGAATTCAGCCTCTTCGAGGGGGCAACCTCCTTTACATTACATAAATGAACAATTCTTGGATGATTCAAATGACAAAACCTCCTTTCTATATATAGGAGTCTAAGGAGTCACAACATAACCCAACCGACCTAACAATAATAATATAAAGCCTCAAAAATAACAATAGAGGGATTCTATGGGGCACGGTAATAACAATATGGGGACAATAGGGGCACAACAATATTAATAAGGGGTAAAACTACAATAGTAATGGGGCAATCACTAGTATTATATGGACCCAACATGCCCATCTCCTTCAAAAAAGTGTTGTCCTCAATGCTTGACTAGTTCTAGATGCTTCTGTATAAAATTCTCATCCTCCCATGTGGAATATTTAGCGGATAAATTCTTCCACCTGATAAGATACTCCAAAATTGATCAATTTCGTAGCTGTTGAGTTCTTGTTTCTGTGACTACTTTTGGTTCCAATATAATTTTTCCTTCCTCGTCAAGTTCTGGCAATATTGTTTGAACTGGGAGCTTGTTTCCTATAACCTTCTTTAAACATGAAACATGGAAAACTGGGTGCAATCGAGGAGCTGCAGGAAGCTCCAATTTGTATGCCATAGTACCAATCTTTTGCAACACCTTGTACGGACCATAATACTTTGGTGATAATTTATTATCCTTCTTAGCTTTCTTCAGGTACATTTGCTTATATGGTTGTAGCCATAGGAATACCCAATTGCCTACATCAAAACTTCTTTCACTGCGATGTTGATTTGCCTGTTGTTTCATTCTATTATGTGTCGACACGAGGTTATCCTTTAAGAGTTGGAGGACTTGTTGTTGATGTTCGATGTGATGTTCCACTGCTTGAACCTTAGAACTTTCTCTTAAATATGATGTGATGGATGGTGGCTAATATCCATAAAGTGCCATAAATGGGGTCATTTTGGTTGTTGTATGGAAGGAAGTGTTATACCGCCATTTAGCCAAAGGTAACCATTTGACCCATTGTGTTTGTTTATCATATACAAAGCAATGAAGATATCCTTCCAAACATTTATTTACTATCTCAGTTTTCCCATCAGATTGAGGATGATAATATGAGCTATGAGCTAACTAAGTACCAAGACAAGAAAATAACTATGTCCAAAAATTTCTAGTGAAAATGGGATCTCTGTCACTTACAATAATCTTTGGGTTTCCATGTATCTTTTGAATTGTTTCCATAAATGCAGTAGAAACTGTATTGGCTT
>APFE031435879.1:48380-65062 GCA_000404065.3 Pinus taeda
AAAAGGCATGACCAAAAATTCATAATGACCCTCATGAGTTCTAAATGTTGTTTTCGGACTGTCTTCAGTCTTCATTCTGATTTGATGATATCCTGAACGAAGATCTAATTTGGTGAAGTAAATTGATCCATGCAATTCATCCAGTAATTCATGAATGACAGGAATGGGAAACTTATCTTTAATAGTGAGCTTGTTGAGCTCCTATAATCTGGACACATGCACCATGATCCATCCTTCTTGTGCACCAATACTACTGGAGCAGAGAAAGAACTTTGACTTGGTTGAATTATACCAGCCTCTAGCATTTTTGCAACCATATGTTCAATTTTACTCTTTTGGGCATAGGGATATTTGTACGGCCTGATGTTTGGAGGAACACTTCCTGGAATTAGATGAATAGCATGATCATGATCATGCATAGGTGGGAGACCCTTAGGAGTCTCAAATACCTTGGAATGATTATCCAGGACTTTTTGGAGATCTGGAGAAATAGATGATTCCGATGTGGAAACATCTAGCGAACATAATTGTGCAATTACACCTCTTTGTTCCTTTTTTAGAAGTTTTCTCATACCATTAGAGCTGATTATCTTTCCTGGTTTCCCTGCAATATCCCTTAATTCAACTTCCTTTCCTTCCACAAAAAATTTCATGAATAGTTCTTGAAAATTAAAAGCCATTGTACCCAAGGATTGTAGCCATTGAACTCCTAGTACAACATCAACACCTCCCATTGGAATGGAAAGCATTGGGCTAGTCAATACATATTCTCCCATGGATAACTTGATATTATGGTACTTTCTAGAGCAATTTATTGTTCCTCCATTTGCAATCATCACTTGACATGCTAGTGCTGGATATAAGAAGCAATTCAATACTTTTGCTACCTTACAATAAATAAAATTGTGGGTACTTCCTGAATCAATCAACACTATTACCTTCTTCTTCTTGATTTGTCCTTCTATCTTAATTGTTTGAGGAGTGGTAATTCCCGCCACTGCATTACAAGATATGGTTGGATTCATTTCTTCTTTACCTAGGCTTTTTTCTTGGAGTATATCCTCTTCTTTTGACCTTTCCTGCTCATTTTCTTCTTCCTCTTCACAATCTATGTAGAATAATTTCTTCTCAGCATACTTATGACCTTTAGTGTATTTGCTATCACAACTGTAACAAAGCCCTTTTGCTCCTTTTTATTCCAATTGTTGTGGTGTCAACCTTATAGGTTTTGGAATATTAGGGGCAACAACACTTCCATCTTTATAGTTGTGAGTGGTATGCTTCCTGGTTGCCATAATTTTGCTTTCCATTTTTCTTGTTAACCTGAATGCTTTCTCTAATGAATCAGGTTCCTAAAGGCGAACATCATGTTGGATATTATCCTTTAAAGTCCCTATGAACACATCAATCCTATGCTCCTCTGGAATATCTTTTACCCTTATGTTCAATTTTTGGAACTCCTCAATGTGCTCCATTATTGAACCCTTTTGTTTCAGACTTATCAATTGGCTAAAAAAAGTGTTGCTTTTTGTATCCTCATAATGTGCTATCAATTCTTCCGTAAAAATTGCCCAAGTGATAAATTGTTTACGAGAGCAAAGCCATTGATACCATATAAACTGATTTGGTTCCAAATATAAATTTTCCATACGTACCTTTTGTGTGTTTTGCACATTATTGAGATCAAAGAATTGCTCCATCTATAATAGCCATGTGGCAGGATCCTTGCCATCAAACTTCCTCATATCGATTTTTGGAATATGGTGAGTCTTCGATCCAACATTAGCGTCTATGGAATCATGATTGACATTTATTTTATTCTCATCATGGGTTTCCTTTAGTAGCCTTTCACCCTTAGTGCCCATTTCTTGTAGCAACTTATTCATATTTATCTTCAATTCATCCATGTTTGTCTTCAAATCTATTTTCAAATCATCCATCTTAGCTTCCATGTCAATCATCTTAGCTTCTACGCCTTTCTTTAAACAGTCCATATTAGCTTCTACACCTTTCTTTAAACCATCCATATTAGCTTCTACATCTTTCTTTAAACCACCCATCTTAGATTCTGTTCCTTTTTGTCTAAGGGACAGTTGTTGCACTTGGTCTTGTAATTTTGATATATCATGTTGCATTTCTTCCTCTTCTTCATGAGTCATGCTAGATATTTCAGGTTCCTTACTAGGTGTTTGTATTTTCTTTCCTTGGGGCATCAGTTATCGATAATAATGCTCTACTATGCCCTTTGAATTCCTTCAAAATAAATTTTCAAACCAAGCTTAAGCAAAAATCTAAAAAAATCTACACACTTTTTTCACTTTGTAGGAGCTCAATATTGTCTCTGATGCATCTCTGTACTTTCAGATCATCCAGTTCTGAAATTACGACGTGCAGTAGCCCTCTGTGTTGTATTTCCAATGCCACCAGTCTGATCCAAATTGGATTCTCCACGGAAGAGTTATGCGAAATCTCCCATAGTGACCTTCTTACGAAATTTCAATCTGATGCTCAGAGAGAAAGTTATGACACTTTTTCCTAGGTCACCTGTTTGGAATGTAATTCAGGAGTCTACAAAAATACCAACTTCCCCATATCATATATTCACAAATATAGCGCGAAAAGCTCTAAAATTCGGACCTAAGGTTCAGCGTGATTTCTTCTCAAATGGGTTTTTTTTAGCTTTTGAAACGTTTTAGAAAAAAATTTATAGCGCAAATGCCACAATGACCTATTTGGAGCAGCAAAACCCTAGAATCCAAAGCTCTGATACTAAATGTTATGAAACCAGCTCAAGAAAAATATAGAAAATATAGATCAACACCTTAGAATTCAGCCTCTTCGAGGGGGCAACCTCCTTTACATTACATAAATGAACAATTCTTGGTTGATTCAAATGAAAAAACCTCCTTTCTATATATAGGAGTCTAAGGAGTCAGAATACAACCTAGCCGACCTAACAATAATAATATAAAGCCACAAAAATAACAATAGAGGGATTATATGGGGCACTTTAATAACAATATGGGGACAAGAGGGGCACAACAATATTAATAAGGGGTAAAACTACAATAGTAATGGGGTAATCACTAGTATTATAGGGACCCAACATGAAGTCTTCCAGCATGTGTCCAAGTTCACCTTTTATGGATGAACTAGATGAGTAGGTAATGGCTATGGGTTGACTCCCCCTACCTCTCCTTCTGGTTGCACTATAATGGTTTCTAAACACACTCTTTATGTCTTCACAAGGTAGTTGTTAGATGTCTCCCCCAGCTAGTAGATGGAGGGTGTATAGGAGGTCTTCCGAAATTCCCCTGAGTAAGACCAACTTCAGCGATTCGGGGTCAAGTGTGCACCTAGTCCTTTTATAACTAAGTTGGAACCTCTCTTCATAATATTCCAATGATTCATCACTTCCCATGGTCATTCAGAAGATTTCTTCCTTGGTGTATTTTGACCTATAGTAGTCTCGATATTTATTATTGAAGGCTTGCTGCATCTGAGCCCAAGTTGTGATGCTATTTCCAGGTAACCCCATGAACTAGCACAATGTTGCATCCTTGAGGGTAGAAGGGAATAGTTTCAACTTTTTCTTATTTTCTGTATATTCATAGGTTCGACAGATAACAACAAACTCAAACAAGAAGGTGTCAGGATCTTCTGTAATCAATCCATGGAAGTGAGGTAGGGTTGAAGAGCTTCTGTTTTTCATTTTAGTGTCCCCATTGGTTTCTCAGATGGGAAATGTACCCTATACTCTTTCTCCATTCCCCCTAACATTTCTATTCTCAGCCATTGTCTCAAGAGGGATGTTTTCTTCTTCTTCTTCCCCTATAGGTTCTTCAAATATCTCTAGTTGTTCACCTAAAGGTTCTTCTGGATCACTACCACCAAAGAAGAGAGAAGGGTGGCTATGTGATGTGGTGGGGGTGTTGAGTAAGAATTTTCCTCAATTATCTCTATTCCTACGAGGCAAGAAAGGAAAACTTTTTTGGTTGGTTTTTGCTTTTTTCTGCTTATACCTGCAAAACTGAAATTGGTTGAACAAACAAGTTGCAACTATAGAAATGAACTTGCTGAAATGAAATTGTAGAACTGAAAAAAGGAAAACAAATGAAATGCAAAAAGGAAATGACTAATCTACTTTTGCTGGAATGGAAATTGCAGAATTGAAATGAAAGCAAGGAAATGCAGAAATTGAAAGAAACAAGTACTCTACTTTTGTTGAAATAAACTACTTAACATAATATTGCAGTAGGAAATAGAAGAAAAGCAGTAATCACACAATACTCTGACACTTCCTTGGCAACGACACCAAAAAGTGGTGAGCACCTGTATTGTGGCAATAACATTGCAACTCCTGGGCTTCCTACTTTATTTTTTATCAACCTGGTAGTTCGTAACAAACTTGGAAGTGACAGTGTTGTATGCACAAGTACTAGTTCTTACTGCAGGCTGTCACTTGGTCAGCTGGCGCAAGATCACTAGGAGCTCAAGCAAACTTCTATGAATTCCAGAAGAAGCTTTATATGTGATGAAATAAATGAAAGTTTAACCTACATAGGCTACTTTACTTGGAGAAAGTGAAAAAAGACTGAAATGTGAAGTAACCCTAACAAACCCTAGTTAACCAGCTAACCCTACTTGTGCAGAAAGAGATGTGAAAAACCATAAAATGAATGCCATTACCTACTTAGGAAGTAAACAACATCTATTCAAACTATTTCTAGAAGGAAATGAAAAAAAAATGTATTTTTATGTATTTTTAGGTGAAATTAGCATGCATGTAATTTATTTGTTTGTGAATGTGGTAGTGATTAGGTGGCGATGAAGGGTGACTTTGAGTTTTTAGATGTGTATGAAGGTTCGGATGGGTCCTAGGAGGTCCCAAGTGGCCTCCTGGATGCTTTCCCTGTAATAGGACTTCAAAAAGACACCTACAGGAAAATCTACAGGAGGCTACAAGGGATCTATAAGAGGTCTACACGAGGGTGCTAAGAGCTGTTGTAGAGGTTTTGAAGGTGGTAAAATGGGTGGAAAGGGTAGATTATGGCTAGGAGGATGTGTTAAGGTGTCTAAGGTTCATCAAGGAAGATTAAGGAAGAGAAAGATAGTTGTACTTGTTCAAGGAAAGAGAGGAAAGTTCATGGGAAAAAGTGCAGAAAATTAGGGTAGATTTGTGAAGGACTTTGGATGACCTGTGGAACATGGATCAAAAAGAGATGGCAATGGATGATTGGTTGACTAATTGTGAGAAGAGATGCACTGCAAGAGAATTGAAAATCAAACTCTGAAACTAAGCAAGCAAAGAAACTAGCTATGCTAAAAAACAGAACTGTTCATCAAACTAGTCTAAATTTTGATCTAGGAAAGTAAATGCTAAACAATGATATATGGAAAGAAAGCATGCAAAAAATTTTATTGTAAACATAGAAATGAGCATGATGAAATATACCTACAGCAAAGCATTAATCTTCTAACAAGCTGCAACACTAGAAATCTTGTGGCAAAGGCAAATCTGTGTTTTTTGTGGCAGCAATAACGTCTTGGCCTCAGTTCATGGTCCCAAAGGGGAGAAAGGAGATCAAGGCTCTGTTGATGGCCTTTTTGTATTTTCTTCCATCACTATTCAACCTACTACAACAAACTGAAATGGAAAAAACTTTTTAAATTATCAAAAGCAACCTATGCTTAACTAAGAAAGAAATCTATCTATCAGCAACTCATTCATAAACTGAAACAAAGCATACAAATAAAAAACAAGAGGTGTTTGGCTTCTTGGATTAGGCCATAACCCAAGAGCCTTAGCCCTCTGAGGTAACTCAGTGCTATCTCAGAAACAATCGCATCTTCATTATGAAAATAACAATAAAATTACATGAAACTCTCAACAAAAGTAAGCTCAAAGTTGAGCCAAACAAAGTTGCAACAAAAGTGCGAAAATTTGACTAACATCCAACAACCTAATGAGGCCCTAGGCCTCTCTACTATCCAATTGGAACTCCCAACATCTCCCTTAAAATCATGGAGGCTTAGCTCCCAAAACATAAGATAGACGCAGTTATACTCCACTTGCTCAGGTGCCTCTTTAGTGCATTGATGTGGTTGCTTGTGCTCTAAGCTTTCTGAAGGATAATTTGAAGTAGGGAGTCATAAATGAGGGGAACACCCTCCTATAAATTCTCTCCCTTGTTTTCTTCGAATATTTGCTGCCAAATGTTCATTATATCTTTGACTTTATCTCCAAAATTGACCAAAAATCTTCATTAAGCACACATTAGACTTCAAGGCATAATGACCAACCCAACTCACTCTATTAGCATAAATATACAAAAACAGGCAATAAACTAATGAGAATGGTGGATTAAGCTAAGTTAAGAGTCAAAATGAGCCCATATAATTATCCATTTATGGGGCTCATCGCTTTGCTTGCAATCTTCTTTCACCACCAGAATCGATCTCGCAGATCTCTCACTAAACAGGGTCTACCACGGGCCCAAGAGAAACCCCTCAGCAACAAAAGCGTCCCCTTGAAGCCAAAACAACTCTGATACGAAATGTAGGTTTTAACCCCATACAAAAATTACCTGCATATGAATTCTAAAACACAAAAAATAAACAATGCGAAAACATACAGCATAAAACACATATACACAAAATTTTTCCCCTAGATCCCAAAACTAGGACTACCAGCTTGATTTTTTATTATGTTCCTTTCAATGTTACAATATGTATTTATACATGTTGAAGCATCCAATACCATGGACCAAAAATGATCGGGTCCAAAGCCATGTGTGAAAATCAGGCACAAAACCATAGGTAGGTCTACCCAACTTAATATAGGGTCCAAAACCAAAATTTTATGGGGCACTGCCCCGGACCTCATAGAGTGGGGTTACATGCACCTTTGAAACCACCTATGACTCCACCACTACACAATCAGTGCAACAAAGGGGAACTCCACCCCCCTTCTAACTGCTCGGTTAACTATGTGGGCTAGTCATGGAAAGAATATAAAACAACCCAACATTCTCCCACTTTAAACCTCTCAGCACATTAAACCTCTCTTTCTACATTAGATAATTTATTTTTAACTTTAGTATATTCATTAGGAAGGTTTATGAATAATTGGATACTTGTGCCTAATATTATTTATTTTTGTGGAATATTATGAGAATATTGGGCAGATTATAAAGATTTGGAGGAGGAGATAACTTCGAGACTTGTTCCCTACTACATGAGGATCAATAATAAATAATAAATCAAGAAGATATTATGGAATTATGGCACAGATTGTGGAACTCGAATGATTGAGAAAATGTAGGAATGTGTTCCACTAATCAAGGGATGAGATCCACTAAACAAGGGATTTTAGTGGGGAAAGCTTCCTCCATTCATGTGTTATATTATTTCCATGACTAGCCCACGTAGTTAACTAGGGGATTAGAATGGGGGGGGCCCTTCATTGCGTTGATTGCATAGTGGGGGGGTCATAGGGGGTTTTAGGGGTGCAAGTAACCCCCTTCTATAGGGTCCGGGGCAACTCCCCGAATTTTTTTTTTATGGACCCTATATTAGGTTGGGCTGACCTACCTATGGTTTTGTGCATGCTTTTCACACATCATTTTGAATGCAATGGTTTTCGGTCCATGGTTTTGGACACGATGGTTTTCAATCCATTGTATTGGATGCTTTGGCATGTATAAATATATATTGTAACATTGAAAGGAACGTAATGAAAAATCAAGTTGGTAGTCCCGGTTATAGGATCCAGGGGAAAATCTATGTGTATAAGTGTTTTATGTGTTATTCTCTTGCATTGTTTAGTTTCTATGTTTTAGAATTCGTATGCAGGTAATTTATATATGGGGTTAAAACCTACATTTGGTATTAGAGCTATTTTGGCTTCAAGGGGATGCCTTTGTTGCTAAGGGGTTTCGCTCAGGCCTGTAGTAGACCCTGTTCAGTGGGAGATCTGTGGGATCGATTCGGGTAGTGAAAGAAGATAGTAGTAGAAATATAGAGATCTAGAAATTTAATGGACATATTTTTTAGTTGTGGAAACTCAAAATGGAAGATCTGTTCGTAGATAAAGATCAATGGATCATGGTAAATCTGGGTACTAAACCAATGGGAGTGTCTGATGAAAAATGGAAGAAGTTGAATCGGAAGGCTAAGAGCACAACACGATTGTGTGTCTCAGATTCTATATTGTTGAATGTATTAGGGGAAGATATGGTGAAGGCTTTGTGAGACAAGTTAGGGACTTTGTACCAATCTAAGTCTCTAGTGAGTAAACTGTTCCTGTGGAAAAAACTGTATAACCTGAGGATGAAAGATGGAGACTCGATGACAGAGCATCTTAAATAATTTAATACTGTGGTAATTCAATTATTATCTGTTGATACTAAAATTTCAGATGAAGATAAGTGCATCAGTTTGCTATGTTCTCTACCAAATTCATCGGATAATCTAGTTATTGCAATAGGTAGCAATGAAAATGCCTTGTAGTTTGATGAAATAGTCTCATCCTTGCTAACGGAGCAGATGAGACGGAAAAATATGGAGAGCCAGAATGGTGATGCCTTGTCTGTACGAGGACAGTCCTAGAACAAAAACAAAAAGAAGTCATCGAGTGATAGATCTAAATCTAGAGGGAGATCTAAATCTACAGGAAAATCTGTAAAGGTGGTTTGCTGGAAATGCAGAAAGGAAGGAAACTACAAAAGGAATTGTAAATATAAAGCTCCTGATAAAGGAAAGGGATCTCATGAAGCTCCTTCTGTAGAGGTGAAAACCACCTCAGATGAAGGTGGGGATGTGTACTCAGCTTCTTCAAACACACATGTAGATCATGAGGCATGGTTGATTGACTTAGGTGCATCTTTTCACTTCACTCCCCATAGAGAGTCGTTCTATGAGTATGAGAAATATGACAGTGGTGATGTCTTCTTCGAGATTGATAAGATCAATTCGAGAAAGAAGACAGCTGGAAAGGTATAGTCCATCTGCTTTCTGTTCAAATTTTTCTTTATCTATTACTGATGATGATCCCTGAACTGTGAAGGAAACAATAGATTCAGAGGATGGAAAACTCTGGAAAGAGGCCACGGTTGATGAAATGTAATCTTTACACAAAAGTGAGGCTTGGGATCTGGTAGAGTTGTTGGCTGGAAAGAAACCCATTGGCAGCGAATAGGTGTTCACGAAGAGGACAAACACAAAAGGAAAGGTGGAGAAATAATAAGCTTGGTTGGTAGCAAAACCTTATTCCTAGGTGTGGGGAATTGATTTTGGTGATATTTTTCTCCTATTGCCAAGGTAACTTCTATTAGATTAATTTTATTTGTTGTTGCTGCTTTTGATTTTGAGGTAGAACAGATGGATGTGAAGACAACATTTCTTCGCGGGAATCTAGAAGAGGAAATCTACATGAAGCAACTGGAAGGCTTTGCGGTGAAGGGTAAGAAAGAACCGGTATGCAAATTAAAGAAGTCTCAGTATGGGTTAAAAACAATCACCAAGGATGTGGTATCAGAAATTTGATACATTTATATGGGGACTTGGCTTCACGAGAAGCAAAGCAGATCACTGTGTGTATTTTAAATTAATTGGTGATCGTGTTATTTAACTGGTCTTGTATGTGGATGATATGTTGTGGGTTGGAAATGACAAAGAAATTATCTAGGATTTGAAGACCCAGTTGTCCTCCAAATTCGACATCAAAGATCTTGGTGTTGCAAATTATATTTGGGCATCGAAATTAAAAGAGATCGGCCAAAGAGGAAGCTCTGGTTAAACCAAAGGAATTTTGTTGAGACAATACTATAGAGGTTTAATATGTAGGATAATAAAACTGTGAAGGTTCCTGTTAGGTTCCTATACCAATAGGTTTCATCTTTCATGATTGACAATGGAAGGGCTAAATATGTTCATCATTGCAGGCTGCAAAGGTTCCATATTTTGTGTACATACTACAAAAAATTAAAAAATGAAAAGAGGGCATGCCTTAAAAGAATAATCAAAGGGCAAGAAAACCAAGTGGTCAAGAGAAAAGTGAAAATGAACCCCAAACTAAAGACTAGGAAAGTGGCCAGTCAAAATGCCACTACTAAGCTCATTTGGCAGTGTCATGTTATCCAAATACTGCTGCTAATCACACTTGATGGATGGCCCAACAATCTAAACTAGACCATGCCATGGTTAAGTTACTTGCTGCAGAATAGAGAATGTTCCTTGACCAAACAGCTCAAGCTTCGCAGATGACTAGCTAGGTAGAGAAATAAAGGTGCCCAACTGCTTAATCTGGGGCCTGGGAAGAAATAAGGGTAGATATTAGATAGGAGGGCAGTCAAAAGAAAAAGAGGAAGATCAAGGTCTGCTAATTCAAGTGCACCCACTTTAATGAAGAAAAAATGTTAGGATTACTAGGATGGGTAAGTAGTGCAAGGTTGCAGAAATGGAGAGCCATCACCAATTGGCATGTTAAGTGCAAAAAACTTATGCCACTCAGGGTGTGGGCATCAAAAACAAAGAGTGGAGGACAAGCATTGGAAGCATGTCTAACTTCCCCAGTTTCCCTCAAAAAATCATTTTTTACTAACACTCCCAAGGGCCTTGAGATCTGCTTAGGTGTCCAGTTCCACTTCATTACATCACAAACTACTTGGTCAAGCCATGAAATTCAAACATGAAAAGAAGCCACAAATTTTGTGTAAAACATCATTTTTTCATCATTTTCATTTATCCTCAAAATCCTAAGTTAAGTTTCACTTATTAAAACTTGGCTTCACCCCTTCATTCACCTCACAAACCATACTAATCACTAATTAGCTCCCTAACTCCCCCCTCCCCCTAATTCTATTACAATCTATTTGAAAATCTCCCAAAAAATACCTATAAATACCCTCCCCCAAACACTATAGCTATAAAACCTTCCTTGGGAAATATCAACCCCTCAAGGGTTAGTATTAGCCCTCAAATCATCCTAAAAACTATGGGTTTGGCAAAAAACACTATGGTTAAAAGGCAAAAAAATCAAATTCCCCGCCCTCATTTACCCTTGTCCCCTTTTCCTCTGCCCTAAACCTATTTTATTATAAAGTTTTTGAATAAAAAACTTTTAAATAAAATGCGTGTATAAAACCCATAAAATATGAAATCCTAAAGTTTCTACCCACCCTACGCGCCCAATGTAATTAAACATATTTTAATAGTTGGCAGGTCCTCATGGCATAACGTGGCGGCATATCACAATCGTCACCCGCAGTGCGATCTCCCACTCCGCCCACCCAACGGTGGGCGGTCGATCTTCCAACACAACTGCCTGACCTTTTGCGTCTGGGGGATGGGCGGTATTATCGTCGTACCCCCGCCACGCATCAGGCGCCCGCGCTGTTTGCTACCCCCCCCCCCTCCAAATAGCGTACCGCCAAGGACCCCTCCGGGGAAACCACTTACCGCCTTCCTCCCATGCTGACGTCATGCCCCCGTCAACCTGACGTCACCCTGCTTTGCCGTCACCAGGCCTCCACGTCACCCCTGGCCACCACATCACCCTATCCACCCTGCCACTATGTCAGCGCCACCTAGGCACCCACGTCACCTGCCACGTCACCTATCCGTACCTGGGCCCATGATGACGTCAGCATGACGTCATCACAAAAAGGCACCAATATGCCAAAAACGCATAAAAAGGCATCAAAAAATCGTTATTTCGCATTATTTTCTACGACGCCTGGAGCTCCTCTAAAAGCGAAATTCAACCTACAATGGTCAAAAAGCAAAAGCTATCCGCCAAAGTTGTTGCCGCCTCCATTATCAACCCAACTACCTGCAATTAAGCCAATTCGACTGGTTCAAGCGCCTCGTACACCATTAAAACCAGGTATTTTGCCGCAGGCGCCCTCTCTTGTCCACTATTCTCCTTGCAATCCTATTTTCCTGCTTAAACAACTCAGCCAAAGGACCCACATTGTTAAAATTCGCCTCTAAAATCTACCTAAAAATCCTCTGAAACCCCTGCGCGACGGAAGTCTCGAAGAAACCCGTGACCCTCTGTGAAATTTACCATTTTCCACAAAAAAACAACTAAAGAAGCCGAGCCACCGGCTAGAAGACTGAATTGACAAAGTTCCCCCACCCCTGCTGAAGGAATTCTCTGCAAATAACCAGCTAACCAACTCAAAAACACTTTGGTTCCTCAAAACAGAGTGCCCCATAGATTCATTAAGCCTGTGAAAGCCTCCCTGCACTGAAAAACTACTCACTGCAAACAGAGAGCAGTAAGCCATTCCTCAGCATTCACATCAAGCTTAAAATACAGTAAACCACCAGCAAAATCGAGACAATGGCTACTCCAGCTGCTCTGGATGTAGTGCCAATAAATCCACCTAACAGAGAACTAGAAGCTATGCCACTAGTGGACAGTGATTCCCTCATCACAGACTTTGTGGCAGAGAAAAGCCACTTGCAAACATATTGTCAGTTAAGAAACAATCACTTGGACAACAGTGACCTGTATGGGATCTGGCAATCTAATCTACCCACCTACTTCCTGCCTCCTGTGAACATTTTCCCTAAAATCATCCACCTATGTGCAGAGAACTATGACCAGAAACTCAGGGCTGTGAAGTCTCCATCTAGGAGCATCCTCTTTTATATAACTCCAGATTCCATCAACCAGATGCTCAACTACAAGCAGACCCACCTGCTATACCCCTTCTCCATGAACTATTTGCTAGATGAGGGCTCCAAACTCTCTAGCACAGAAATTGCTACCATAGCCAAGAAATTCATGAAGGCAAACTGCCAACCTTCTAGGCCACCTCCTTTCTCCTATGCAGATTTCAATGAGGTTGGCAAGCTACTGGTAGATATTCTGACCTCTGTGCTGGGGTTCACCACAAACAAGCATGTTGATCTAACTATGTTGGTCATGCTCTCTGCAGACAGCCTTGTGAAGCCCCCTGCTATGAAATACAATTATGCCAAGTACATTGCCAATAAGATACATGATCAATTGACAAGGCTGAACAGGGAGGAAATATTCAAATATTCCTCATACATCTATCACTTATTCTTGTACTACCAGACAGATTGCTTCCAGTGCTTAATCAAGAAGCTAGACTCACAGGGTGAGAGAAGGTCTGTGATCTTCTGGTCTTCAGTCTTCCACCAAGTCCAGAATTCCCCCTACTCATACTGTAAATTTATTGACCAGTTTGTGTATCCAGTCACATGCCTTTTAAAGAGGACTCCTCCTATCAGATTGTCCAAGGATATGCAGAAAATCTTGTAGCTATCCAGAAGCTACAAAATTGGTGATTGGTACTTGTACCAAAACCACACTTGTCATTAGAATTTATGGTTGTGAGCTCTGTCCCTACAGGCTCCCAAAATATGTCCCTATGAGGCTATTTTCCTTGGAGTACTATAGGCAGCTTATAAACTCTGATCTAACACACTTTCATAGTGCCAAGAAGAAATCCAACCTGAATTTCAGGGACCACCTGGGCCCATTTACCATGAACAAAAAAGATGGTTGGCAAGAAGCTGACCAAATACTAGGACAACAGCTCAAACTCAAGAGAAGCTTCTGGTGGGTCCCTTATCACCCTGAAGGTTTCATCAGTGCCAGGAGGGTTAAATATAGGTTGCTAGCCTATAAGCATTGCCCACTCCCTCAAGTACAACACTTTGCTAATCAAGATGAATGGGTGCCTGAATCAATAGTAGAGGAATTGACTCAGGAAGAAATAATGGAGCAGAATGTAAAGGACTTGGAAAAAACTCTTGACTTAGACTCTTGTCAACAGGTCTTATTCAAGCAACCTGTCCAAGCAGGAGAAGGCACCTCTACTGCCCCAGCTGCACAGGACATCCAGCAGGCTCCAGCAACAACAACCACAACAATAGGAAAGGAGAAGATGGATGAACAACAAGAGGCAGAAACAGGGAAACCTAGTACTTCAAAGGACCAGCAATCAGGATAGACCTCTCCCCAACAAACTGAACAAACTCAAAACACAGTTTTACAGACTCCTCTCAATGATGAGAGAGGGAAAAAGAGAGACAGAGAAGAAATCACACCTCCAACAGGGTCATCACACCAACCAGAGGCCAAGAGGCCGAGGGTAGACCCTGAAGCAGAAGAAGGAGACATAAGTGAAGAGCTGGCAGAAAGCCAAAGCAAAGAAAGTCAAACGAGCCAACAGACTACCACTAGCTCATTTCAGCTAGAACAGGCTCAAAAACATACTATGGAGGTGTCCTCCTCCAGACAACAGGGAAAAAAGCCAGCTACAGTTAAAGAAGGCTTCAAAGAGATCAAGGCACAAAATGAGTTGCTAAGGGTGCAGCTCTATGAGCAATTCCTGAATACAACCCCAGCCAAAAAGAAAAGATTGATGGCTGCCTATGATCTAAAGGAAGAAAAGATGATCTTCACTCATCTGAAGCCCAAAGTCCCACATCCAAAGACCACAGCAGATTACTACAGGACAAACCTAGAGGTCTTTGCTAAAGACATACACCCCATCGATCAGATTGAGCTGCACAAACAAACTGGGGAGATGGTGTATGCAACACTTACTGATAAGGCAATGCTGGCCCATCAGCTAAAAGAATCCCTAAAGCACACAAACAGACAGCTTGATTTGGAGAGGTTGTCCTCCTCTGCAAAAGACAACAGAATAAAGACTTTGGAGGACATAGTTATTGATTTGGGACATGACCCAAAAGACCCAAAGGGTGTTAGAGCCCTTATGAAGAAAAAAGAGGATGATATAACTGCACTGAGGAGACAGGCAAAATTGCCTCCTACCATTTATCCTGACACAGCAGAGCTTGCACAAGAAAAACAGGTGGATAATGCTATGGAGCTGCTCCTAGTCATGAACCAAAGGATACTACAAATGGAGGCAGAGTTAGAGAAAGCTCTACAGGACAAGCAAGGGGAAACAGCCTCCCAGCCCCCTCAAACTTCAACAAATCTTGAGCCTGCCCCTCCAACACAAGCAACAGCAGCCCCTCCTACTTCTCCAGCACCTACTACAGCTACATCAGCAACAGGAGCAACCGTAGAAGCAACAGCAGCAGCAGAATCCAGCATGGGCATGGAGGAGTTGATGAAGGCTGTTAAAGAGCTGGAAACTCAAGTCACTGAAATAGATATTGCCAAGGAAAAACTAGCCAAGATAGAGGCCAGTTATGACAAATCAAAGATGACAGTGGCAGAAAAGCAAAGAGAAATAAAGGCCTTGGAGGCCAAACTAAAAACTCTAGAAAAAGAGTTGATGCTAGGTAAAACCCTAGCAGAAATAAAGAAGATTATCTGGGCCAAAATTGGCCAATCTATACAGGACCAATGGAGGTCCATTCAGGAAATTTTTGAACAAGTGGAGCTAATAGAAATAGCTCATGTAGAGATTCAGAGAGCCAGGACAGCCCTGGGAATAATGCCTGAGCAGGCCACCAAAATGATTCATTTTCTCAATAACCACACTAGAGAGGAATTGGCTGCTCTACAAATAAGCAACAGAACAAACACAATCCTCATAGCCAAGAAGGTACTGACATTAAGGAATTTTACTCAGACACTGGAGAGGAAATGTCATGAGATGAAGGTTGAGATAGATGAATTTAGAGCTAAAATGGCTATTCTACAGGACAAAGGACTACCAAGCCTAGTGACTGGCACAGGACAAATGCTGTCATATAATCAGTATATGACAAGGATCAATAATTATGTTGAAAACCAGATCACAGCATCTAGCAGCTCCACAGAAGAAGTAGGGCCTCCCTCTGGGCAATCACTCTATGACAAGCTGGAGAATCTGTTCTTTATTGAACATGAAATAAATCATCTATTCGAAGTCCCTCCTAACTTTTATAGAGATACAGAGGCAGATGAGACAGTGGTTAAAATGAGGAGACATCAGCTACCCCCAGCTGATTGGTGGCAAGCAATGTTGGAGATTTTGCCCGGATAATTCCACTTTGCTTTTTGCCTTTTTTGGAGAAAGATCAGCATACAGGTCAGCAGACAGGTCAGCAAGCAGATCAGCAGATAGGTCAGCAAGCAGATCAGCATATAGGTACAACAAGAAGCATACAGATGACTCAGCAATGCACCCAAACAACAAGCTAAAATTAACGCAGAATTAAAAGCACTGCTACGGCCTACTTTCCAGAGCCATAAAATCAAATCTGTCTGACAGAAGAATGTCGGCTACCTCAGCATTAAAAGCTATATTTATGTTTTCATTTACTTTTTGTAAGAGAGTTGGTGGTGCAATTTATTGCACCATAACTTTCTACTGAGATATTTTATACCCTATTTTTGTATATATATCCCCTCAGATAACGCATTTAGGTTCGATTGTAATACAATTCTTACTGAAGAGCTCTGTTGTATACTGAAGACTTTTTGATAATAAAAATTGCTGATGGAGATTTCTGGTTCCAACGCTGTCTGAAGATGGATATGTGAAGCTCCGTTTTGTTGCAGATTTCCTGTGTCATTTACTGAATCAATAATTTTCTCTTAACTTTGTATGTGTTTCCTGTTTATTCCATAACTCCTATGTTTTCATAATCTTAGTAAGTAGAGAAAAAGAATAGCCTAGGATTTGTTTCAAACACCCTATGCTCAATCTCTATTTCTAAATATGTTTTCTGCT
>APFE031435880.1:0-13453 GCA_000404065.3 Pinus taeda
TATGAGTTTTTCTTTTATATAATTTAAGGTATGATAACTAACTCCATTAAATTATCAATTTGACTTTTTGATTGTGGTCCCTAAGTCAAAATTAGCCGTTGATCAAGATAGCCGTTGGAGGCTCTGCTTAGACTATTTAGCATGCAAAGCTGGATCTATTTCTTCAACTTGTCCTGACGATGAACCACACTGGTTGGTTCGAAATGCGTCGACAAATGTCTGTCCACATGTGATTTACGCCGAAGTTATTCTTTCAACTAGATAACTTAGGTTCATGTATAGTGCTCATTTAGATAAAGAGTCTAGTGCAAAGTCCATAAACAACATTAGTGCTCTTTTAGTTAAAGAGTTTAATATTGTATAGTGCAAGGTCCATAAAATAGTGCTCTTTTAGATAAAGAGTCTAAAATTGTATAGTGAAAAGTCCATAAACAATTTTTTTTTATTTCTTTAAATGCTTATTAGATCTCATTTTATTTATGGAATATGTACCTTCCTCCCATGGTGCATTATAAGAAAGGAGTTACTCTCTTCTCTATAACAATATTTAGGTTAATAGATTAACTTAAATTCTTTTTAATCTCATTACATTAATATCTTTCCTAGTCTCCAATATCATTTCTTAATTACCAGAAAGAGATATTGATTTAAATGGTTGTGGAAGGAATATCTTTTCGCTAGCACAAGTCAAATGGTAAATGGCTACTTATGCAGAAGAAATATGGAGTTAATATTCTTGTTCTACTCCATTCTCGCCAAATACCTAGAATTGTTTGAAGAATCAAGCTTTGTGTTTTTGGGGAGACTCGAAATGTGGATATTTTCGTCTCATAAATTCACCAAATGTCAAACTTCAAAATTGAAGTTAAACCATGATACAAATTATATATGTTAATGCTACCTGACAATAAACTACATATAATTGTCCATACAATGATAGTGTAAATAGTAATACACAACACAGGTTTGAAATAAAAGTTGAAATTGTTCAAAGAGATATACAAAAACCAGCCTTAGGCAGTCTAAACTAACAAACAAGTGACCCAAAAAGAATTATAGTTAAAATTGTAGACCACTTAGTGTCCTCCAAGAACATGACCTATAATTTCCTATGTCCTTCAACACATTTGAAAAGACAAAATACGACACTAAATATTATGTTCTTGTCATAAGTGTGAATTACAACACTGAAAAATTGAACAATATGAATTAAAAAGGAGTAATTATGATTGCATTTCGAAAAATATTTCCATGAAATTCTTCATTATGTGTGAATTACAACACTGAAAAATTGAAGAATACGACTTAAAAAAGAGTAATTATGATTTCATTTTGAAAAATATTGCCATAAAATTCTTCATTAAATAAATATTATTTAGGTATAGTGTTTTTTTAGATAAAAGAGTCGGTTGTGAATATTTCCATACAATTCTTCATAAAATAGATACCTTAGATTCATGTATAGTGCTCTTATAGATAAAGAGTCTACTATTGTATAGTGCAAAGTCCATAAACAACATTAGTGCTCTTTTAGATAAATATTCTACTATTGTATAGTTCAAAGTCCATAAAATAGTGCTCTTTTAGATAAAGAGTCTACTATTGTATAGTGCAAAGTCCATAAACAACAGTTCTGATGAGTTGAAAGTAGCATATTGAGAGACTATATTTTTCCATAACATATTGAGAGACTATATTTTTCCATAACAGACTCTCTTTAATTTTTATTTTACATACCTTCAAAAGGGACCAATTTAGAAATAGGAGCACATGGATTTCTTTCAAAGATGATATTTTCCTATTTTAATTTTACAAGGGGATAATTTATGAAGGTTATGCTCATTCTTCATCTAAGATTTTGGAGGGAATGTGGGAGAAATCTCTTAGCAAGGATACTTTGCATCATCCTCCCTTAATTTAAAAGTTTGATTTTCCTGGTTCAAAATCGCTTGGTGTACCTACTTGGCTATATTTAATTAAATCAATGTTTGTTATACAAATTTTATCGCTGTTATAATTGAGATAATTTGAACGTAGATTAAAGCTCAATATGAGTTTTGCTTTCAATATTACACTCAATAACAACATTATTCAATCATTTAAGGAATGAGAAAGAAGTTGCCACAAAATGTATATTGAGATTAACCATTCAGATTTAAAATAGATCATGTATTTTGAAATGATGAAACATTCACTAAAATATGCTATCTTAATTTTAGACAATAATTTTAGCAATGAACCTATCTTGCAATTATAATCCATGATATAATTCAATTTTGCAAAGTTTAAATTTCAAAGTTTTTTTCATAGAAATGTCGGTAAATAAATAAAATAAAATTACATAATTTTATTTTTCCTTACGATGTTTCCTTTGCAACACATGGTGCAATTGCTAGTATATGCACATTCATATTCCATAAATGCATCAAACTAGCTTCGTTTCTCTTCATGTAACCAAAATGAACTCTACGACTAGAGAAATGCTATAACCATGATATTTATTAATTCCTTAACATATCCATAATATTGCTTAATTTATTCCAATATATTAGATTTCAAACCAAATGAAGTAAAATACAGAATAAAATATTATGATTTTTTCATGCTTTCGGAATATTATGGAATGAGTCAAATGATACTTAGTCTTTTACCTCCACACATGTTTTACCTCTAAACATACTTTACATCCACACATACATTAGCTCCACACAGGCCTTGTTTCCACACATCCCTTACTTCACTAGTTTTAGACTAAGATTTTTCAAGCAGGAAGACTTACCACACAAGTCTATAGACATTAATATATGTATATACATATTTTCATTAATGGAACTAATATTTTTTTTTGATAAATTAAAAGTTTATTTCGTAAGAATAAACTTCTCTCTATTCCTTACCAAGTAAAAAAAATGAAATTACATTTAGACATATTATCTTCTTTTACACATGAATAATTATGTATAGACTTTAGCTCTGGAGATGTGTTGTTTCCGAACGTCTTTAAATTTTCACATGCCTTACTTCCATAAGTTTTATACTTAATAAGATTATTCAAGTGAGGAACTTATCACAAAGGCCTATAAACATATTTCCATTAATGGAATTAATAAATCTTCTTTCTAGAAATTTAAGTTTATCTCATAAGTATAAATTTCTCTCCAATTATTGCCATGTAAAAAAACGAAATTTGCATTTATGTTTAATACTCCATGCTTTTCATCCATATGCTATGTTTAGTTTTCCATGTTTATACCTTCTTTTAGAGACAGAAGAACTCTAGCCCATCAAATATATAAGGGAAAAGGAAAGATTTCCACTAAATGAGGGAGAGTGTCATTATTCACTTTACGCTTAATTTTGATATAAATACCATTGGAAACCTTTGTGCGTGGACTATATAAAATTTAGTAAATTCTTCCAATCAAATAATTAATATGAATTTAAACCTAATTTACTATTTTATACTTTATATTTTTCTTTCATGCATCAAAGTAGCTTAATTTGTCTCCACATAACCCAAAATGAATTCTATGGCTAGAGAAATCATATAACCATGATATTTATTAATTCCTTAACATATCCATAATATGCATTAATTTCTCCCAATACATTAGGTGTGATACCAGATCAAGTAAAATAAAACATAAAATATTTAGACTTTTTCATGTTTCCATATTATTATGGGTGTCAAATGATACTTTCTTTTTTACCTCCACACGTACCTTACTTCCTCACATAATTTACTTGCACATATGATTTTCTTCTACACAATATTTAACTTTGCACATGTCTTCCCTCCACGTGTATTTGTCCTACACAACACCTCCCCTTTTGCATGTTCCTCCTTCTGTACACATTCCCACTTCCTCACCTATATACACATTCCTGCCTCTGTACACTTCTTCCGTACACATCCATATTGCACAATAATTCTTCTACACATGCACTACTTTACACAATTTATTTTTTGCACTTTTCCTTTCTCACATGCTTTCCCACGCAATGTTATTAACTACTTGTATGCCACTTGTTATTATTACAAATATTTCATGGTATAATATTTATATTACTTCATTTAATTTCCTTGTCTTATGGTACCGATATCGCATCTATTAAAGGAGAAGCAAAAAAAGAAATATACATGATTTTAATTTTTAATTTTTCCCTCTCGACATGTTCCTTCTAATTAGTAATCATTTTTTCCACTCCTTATGCAGGTTTTCTATTTCATTTGACCATGAACTGGCACTATGAAATTATAGTTTCACGAAGTAAGGGGAAAAATAAAAGCTTTACTAGCATGTGTATCTTTGTAATCTACTATCGTTAACAATTATTTATAACTATTAAACATAATTACTACACTTGTATAGTGTTCTCTTTTGAAATCATGACATTCCAAAAACTAGAAATAAAAGTTTTTTGAAGCATAGTTTCTTACATGCCATATATTTTATACATTTAAAGTTCATTTGATACACTTTCGTTAAATGGCTTTCATATGTAGGAAATGTATATATATTAAATACAATGAATCATTGATAATAAATGTAGGAGGGATTAGGGAAATATAGTGTAAGAAAAAGAAACATAATTGAGTGAGGTAATATGTATGTAGTATTGAACCCTTTGTTTCATATTAAAGTTGGTTATGCAATTTTTTGTGATCACCAGGTTCATTATGGCTATATGGTGTGGCTCAGATTCTTGGTGAGAATTGTGTATTCCATATTACATAACGATAAAGATATTTACCTATCATTTTTTAATGGTTTTTTTACACCTTATAAATTATGCTTATTACTCCATGATTTTCATCCATATGCTATGTTTATTTTTCCATTTTTTTAGGTGCATGAACTCTATAAAACAATTCTAGCTAGCTCTCTGTATTATGTTGTCTCTTCTTGTGCAATGTAATTTTTTTCATTGTCTTAATCTGCTACCAAATTTTAAAATCCTATAATTGGTTGAACAAATTGTGGCATAGTTATTTTTTCTCTTATCAAATGTCAAAACAAAATTACAAATCATGGTATAAACGTAGGGACTAGTTTCTTTGCAACTATTACCCTCATTTAATGATGGCATCTCTCTATATATATGTGTGTGTGTGTTTGTGTGTATGTGGGTCTATATATGTACACACACACACACACACACACATTAATGTACATATTTTCTATATTTTGAATTTATTTGACTAGTTATATTAAATTGGTGTATGAGATCTCCTTTTCTGTAAGAGTTTATTTGTCTATAAATATCAAATTTTTGCATAATACCCCTTTGTTTATGATATTTTATTTGTCTATAGACATCAAATTAGTGTATGAGACCCACTTGTTTGTTCTACAAAGGATTTGAATTCTAAATTCTATGATGGTGTACATACTCTATCCCTTTGGATTTGGACGAGACCCCCTTGTTTGTGAGATAACAGGTGTTTGGCTACTTAAGTCTATGAAGGTATGTACTATACTGTTTTTGGATTGGATTTAAACTATATCATCCTTTTCGGAATAAAAATTATATAATTTTAACTATTAAACCTACTCAAATTATACACCAATGCTTGATTATTTTATTATAAATAATACCTTTCAATGACAATCCAATTTGAAAATTCTACATTATGCAAATTCCATGCAACTTCCATACCTTGTCAAAATACTAGCATACATAACAGCACGTGAAACATATGTTTACAAACACAAGGAATTAATTAAAATGACTAGAAGACGATAATAAATAAAAATATAATTAATAAAATGATAATAAATCTTAATTATTATTAGCGTGAGATCCCGGCTCTTGGAGCCCTCCTATATAAACCTACCTCTAAGGATGAGTGGCATGTTTAGATAATTATTCCTAAAGAATATCAAATGGTTTTTATGTCCCAACGTGGTTCATCTTTCTTTCCTTAACATTTAGTGTTTTTTTTTCAAATCATATAACTCTGAGTTCAGGCTATGGATAGTTTGATAACTGAATGCTAAAAATGATTTTTTTTATGAAATGGGATGTCTATGAATGATCTCTATAAGACTAAGTACAAACCCTTGATATATTATATTTCCTCTACAAGTGGTTCCCACCCTCAATCCATCCCCATGTTATCAGGATTGTGCAATACTTGGTAGAATACCACTTGAGATATTATATTCCCCCTACAAGTGGCACCCACCCCTCATTCCCTCACCATAATATTTGAACCTCACACACAAACCAACTAATCTACACCTCATGGAAAAGCTCTACAAAACCCTAGTTGGTTTATCTACAAACCCTAATTATTGTAGAGGATTTTCCCTTTCCATCTACTCTTCCTATGGCTAATGGAAGTGGAGGGAGCAGTAATCCCTCCTACAACATGATTGTGTTTGAAGGGAAAATACTAGAAAAAAATGGTGCCTTCCATTCCCAATTCTTTTGGTTGAAACTAGCAAAATGAGCATTAGTTAGCTAACCATGTTGGGAAATGGATACCAAGAAGTTTATTTCCCAAAGAAACTATAGACCCCAAATTTGAGGTTTGATCAATGGAGAGTACATACAGTATATGCGGGGTCATACACTTATAGGATGCCTAAAAAATATTTATCACACTGGGTTTAAACAAATGGAAACCTAAGGGCCGTATCAAGCTCTAATTGGGAGCCAACAACTTTTTGATTATTTCCTTCATCAATTTAAGATCAGAACCAAGTGTTTGAGAATGGGATATACTTTTCTAATTCATGTGAGCTCTCTCTTCAATTTTTGAATTGATCACTTCATACCTAACAAGGAGGGTTTCATGGTATCCCCTATATGGATCCAGATGTACTCACTATTGGCAGAGTTTTGGGATGAGGAGGCCCTAACTGGAATAGGTAATTCCCTTGAGATTTTTATTAAAATATATGAAGTGACTAAGAAAGCAATGTATATATCCTATGCCCACATATGTGTGTACATGAAAATTTTTTACCCTCTCCTAGAATCAATAGATATATATTACAAGGATGAACTATGGAACATATGTTTAATTATGAACATATTCCTTTCTAAATCTGGAGGTGTCATGAATACGACCACTTATATTGTAATTACCCACTGATAACCTTAAATTAAATCCTTGAATCATCAAGGACTCAAAACAATGATGGATTTACTATGCTTGAGAGTAACTATCACAACCCTAATCTCCCCACCCCCTTCACGAAAAAACTCTCTAGAGAAGAAAGGAGTGGAAATGAATAGATGAGGGTTGCTTGCTTCATCGGATTCATTGGATATCAATTCTACTAAGTAGCCACCTAACATTGAGATCAAATACCCATTGGGTCCCCCCTCTTACTCAAATTTTCCCCTATCCTCTTTTGTAATCTTGACACCCCTACTTGTAACCCCTTTGTCCTCCATCATGTATCCCCCTGACTCCTCAATCCAATTGCCTTTTCCCCCATTTTTCTCCACAACATTCCCAAGGGAGCTAAATCTCTCTCTAATCAAGTTGAGGATATGGATTTGGATGCACTCAATTTTTGGAAATAGTGAAGGCATGAAAATGTAAAGATCCTTTCACCCTCCCAGAGCATCAAGTCTGCTTATTAGGTCAATTTAATTTGAAGTATAAACATGTCTCATATAGATTGAACTCAGGTATTGGAAGCATTGGACCTTTTGGGGTCCAAATGTATTAATTAAAATATACAAAAGAGTTTTCATAGGGAGGAGAAGAAACAAAGTCGAAAGAGTAATTTGCGATTCTCGGATGAATTGGGAGACATATTGGTTAATTCAAGATGAGTTAGAGTTATCACAGAAACATTACAATGATCCAATAAGTCTCAACCATTAAAATAGTTTCATGGAATATGAGGGGACTTAGCAGCAAAGGAAAGCAAGCCTCCTGAGATATAAATGGTTTTGGGAGAGATCATCTATAATGAAAATCCATTAAACAAAAATATTAAGTGAGGCTTTATCTAGAATAACTAGTAACTGGAGGCAAAAATGTCAAGTAGTGGAAATAGATGTCCAAGGGTACTTTGGGGGACTAGCCATAATTTAAGATGATCAAGATATTCGAGTCACCAACATGTATGTCATATCTCACATTTTTATCATATAGTTCCATATAGTCGGTTTTGGACGATGGTGTCATCTCTTCAAGGTTTATGGTCATAATATTTGAAATGATAGACCATTGTTCCTCAAATATATTGTCTAGACCGATAAATTAATATCTCCCTCTCCAAAGATCATTAAGGAGATCTAAATATTATCAAGTCACTTACTAAGGATAAGGGTAGAATCTGGAGGCTAGAGGCATACATAGTATTGTTTCAAGAAGTAATCAACTCATCTTACCTCATTAGGGTAGAAACAAATAATGGAAATAATACTTGGAAAAATCAACAACGAGGTCAACAACAGGTTGATAAAATTTAGATCGATTTGTAATTTATGAGAATATCATGAGATAGTATGTGTTCATTAAGGCCTCTATCTCCCTAGCCATGGGTTGCATCATCAGACCATATGCTTTAATATTAATTTAAAAATCCACCCTCGAAATAATCCATTTAGGTTTGAGAAATTTTGTCTTCATTATCTCAATTTCAATCAAATATCCAGCAGTGGTGAGAGGAACTATGGAAAATAGATGGATCAACAATGTTCTCTCTATATAAAAACCTTAAACACTTAAAGTCGAAACTAAAAAGTTGTAACAAGGGGTAGTTCGACAACATACTAGAGGAAAAAATAAATTGGAACATAAAATGGTGGAGATCCAACAAGAAACTATCTTATATGTAAGATATAAAATCCTAATTAAGGTTGAGGAAGAAACTTTGTAGGAATTGGAGGAATAAAGAAAGCAGGAATAAATTTTGTGGATGATAAAGACATGAATTTATTCCATAAGTCAACACTACAACATAGGCACCGTAATAAGACCTATTTGTTGAAAGGTTTCAAAGGAAGTCAACTAGAAACCCATTAATAGATTTCTCAGGAACTAGTTCAACTTTTCAAGAATATCCTTTCTAAGCCTATAATAGATAGAGAAATGGAAATCCAACAAATAACCACAAATGATCACAACTGAATAGAATGAATAACCACTCTTGTTGGATAATTATATGATAAGATGTTTGGAGAGCATTGTAGGAATCTAGATAGTCTAGGTCTATACTCTGAGCTTTAGATGCCACTTTCATAATATTGGTGCCCAAGAAAGAAAAGGTGGATGATCCCAATAGTTACAACCCAATTTCACTTTGTAACTTCATTTACAAAGTTATCACAAACATAATAGAAAATATACGCTAGTTATTCCTCTCTAATATCATCTCTCCAAAACATACAAGTATTTAGAAGGGAGACAAATTGTGGATGGTATCATGGTAACTCATGAAGCTATCCATTCCTTTAAAATAAAAAAGAAACCCATAATTATGATCAAACTAGACCTATCAAAATCCTATGATAAACTAAGTCAGGAGTTTTTACGTGGTGTCTCGGTGGCCTTTAGTTTTGCAGGTGATTGGATTGCATGGATTTATAATATTATATATTCTTCCTCCTTCATGATCCTAGTTAATGGTTCTCCATCCCCTCCTTTCCAGTCCTCTCGAGGGATTACACAAGGAGATCTTATATCTCCATTTATCTTTATTTTAGTAGTGGAGGATTGGGTCTATCCTTCAAAGAGAAAACAACTAAGTAAAGGATACAAGGTATTATGTTATATGGGGAGGATTTACCTCTCACACACAAGTAGATTCTTGATGATACCATGGGACTTGTTACCCAATGGTGCAAGACATAGAAAAATTTAGGGACTTATATTCGTAGGTGCGCTAATTTTCCATGGTTTTTCCAAAAAACAATTCGTCAATTTCCCTTTTTTCTGAAAACGATTCGCCCAATTTTTAGAATATAAAATTATTTTAACTCCAAAACTATATAGAGATTATAGATAATATCATTAGAGATTTTAATATTTTTTACAAATATATCATCAAAATTTTTGGAGTTTTCATATTATAGACTAGTGAAATTCGCCAAGGTTCCTAAACTTTAAGATAAATTTCTATCCTTAAAATTTTTCGTGGTGCAAGAAGCCCATGTCATCAATTATAAATTAGATAAGTTCTTTGTAGCATCAGGTATGGATATCATTAGATGTAAATATCAGGTTTTTTTTCTTTAACACCCTTATGATTATGCAGAAGCATGTGGCTTGTATTATGGGGATCCAAATCAGAAAGCTTCTATCAAAGTACCTACGTGTGCCTATAGTGGAAAGCTCACACAAATGGAGTCTTTGGGAGGAAATTCTCGCTAAATTTCACAATAAGTTGATGAGATGTACATTTAAATATTTGAATATTTTAGGTCGATTAGTACTCAAAGTTGTCCTTCAATCCCTACATGTATATCTTTGTTCAATGACCATCCATTCCTCAGGAATTTCATAGAATTTAGATATCTTTCGTCTAGGGAGGCTCATGGCTAGAAACGAATTGGCCTTTAGTGGCATGGAACAAGAACTATCAACCAAAACTCAAGGGAGGACTGGGTTTACATGATCCATCCATCATGGTAATGGTACTGGGCATAAAGATATGGTGGAGGTGGCTCCAAGGAGGAATAGACCTTTGGAAAAGAATATAGAAATGTGAATATGAACCTCAAGCATGTAAAAAAAAATTGATTAGACCAAATACATCGTCTGATAGATATTTGATATAGACCATGACCAAGAAATGGATTGGTTTGATTCAAAAACATTGTTTTGGGAAAATTTAAAATGGATGAACGACTTTTTTCTTAGATGATTCGTAGAAACAATTACCCAAGTTGGAAGACCAAATTGAGCTAGAATATTTAAGGCAACAAATGATAGCCCAAGGAAAAATAAAAATTACAACTACTTAATAGAGGAGGTAGCATAGCAACGATGGTGCCAATGGATCCCCCCAAAGAATTAGAACCCTAAACCAAACGCTGAGGTTTGGAGGAATTTATGAGGAAATTTGAAGGATAAATCCCATTATCCAATCATGAGGATAAATTAAAATGGGGTTATAGATCTAAGGGGAATTTATCTTTAAGTGAATCCTACACATTAGAATTAGGATATCAAGATTTTTAATTAAAAGAGGTTTGGTCTAAAATATGGAAGCAATTATTTTGGTCAAAAATATCTATTTTCCTTTGGTTTTTTATGCAAAATAAGCCATTAACATGCGAGAATATTCAAAATTGAAACTACTAGGGTACCTATCCATTCCATCTATGTATGCTACACACTAAGAATGTGGAGCACCTTTTCAATTATTATAACTTTTCAAGGGGTCTACAGAATAGACTATACAATTGTTTCTTGAGATGAGATAAATATCCCATGGGTATTTCAAATAATCTTGTCAACTAGTAGTCTCAAGTCTTCCTCAATTCACTTCTCATTTGAATTTGGATCCTTTCCCCTATATTCCTTCTCTAGGAGATCTGAAAAGAAAGAAATTAAAAAAATAAAAAATAAAGGTCGGCCAATCCCTCTTAACTCCATTTGGAAGTCTTTTGTAAGCCAAATTAAGGAATCAATCATTACACTAACATGGGCTCCCTGGGATTGGAAAGTTTCAGGAACATAAGCAAGAACTTTTCATGGGTGGTTCCCCTCTCCCCAGGTCAATCCCCTCCTCCCCCTACCCCAACCTCTAAATCAAGTCATCTCAATCAGATCTCTCCCCTGCCCTCTTTCCTAAAACTAAAATTTGATGGAGCTTCCAAACATAATCCATTCCTAATGGGGTGTGGGGAAATAATAAGAGTTCAATTAGGCCTTCCAGTATTCATTTACTCAGGAATGATTGGTATCAATAGTAATAATGGAACATAGCTTATGGGTCTACATATGGGACTGGAGTTTGCTCATGCTCATGGTTTCACTAAGCTCTTGGTGGAAGGAGATTCACAAATCATCATAAACATGCTTTGAAAGATTCATGCTGGTAATCATATCCATAAGGTATCATCAATCTAGAGACTAGAATCTCTTTTAGAACACGTATCCATCCTTATATATTGCATTCCAACTCTTATTTTGTTGCATGTTCACTAAATATGTAACAAAATAGTTATTTTCCTTGCAAACTATGGGTTCCTTGACTCTTCTGCACCATTGGTGTCAACTTGGAACCTCCTACTAGACTCTCCTCTAAAGGCTACATGTTAGTCGTCGACTCAAAAAAAACACCCAACACAAAATGGGGCGATGATCAAGAACGGGTGGAGGGTGGCAGGTTGCCACTGCCCCACCCATCTAATCAGTCGAGGGACATGGAAATACACCCTTAAAGAGGTTTAAGTGAAGGTCTATGTGATCATTATGAAACATTCCTCTTATCAGATGAAGAGATGGAAAAAGGAATTAACTGCTCTGTTTGAGGGGTTTACTCATCATTAGGGGAATTTTGAGGTCTAAAATGGGCCTCCTAAGGAAATTATAAAATAATAGTGAAAATAATAAAATAAGATTACATTACATCATCAACTTTTAGAGGGAAAAAGGAAAAACCTATTTTTTCAACTCATGTTTCCAACTTATCTCCCTATGGGTTTACTCAAATTTTAAGCGACAACATTCGTTGCATGCAAAATTTAATTCCTCATCCAAGGAGTATCCATGTTGCATACTTTCGATGGATCCTGCTACACAAAAAATGAGGAATACATGAAAAATGTGATTGCAATCACGTTTTTTCATGTATTTCTCATTTTCCATGTAGCAGGGTCCATCAAAAGTATGCACCATGGGCACTCCTTATATGAGGAATTAAATTTTGCATCCAACGATTACTCCTACTCGAAATTTGATTAAAACCTTAGGGAGATAAGTTTAAAATACGAGTTGAAAAAGTAGTTTTATTATTTTATTATTTTTTATTCTTTTTAACTTTTTACTCAAAAAATGGTGAATCATCCCCCATGGTTGACATCATCATCTTGATTCCTATTGATTCTTATAAAGTTTGTTTGGGTTGTACATTTTTCTTAGGAGGCCCATTTTAGACCTCAAAATTCCCCTAATGGTGTAGTGAGTGATCATAATGAATACTCTTGTGTTGCTAAATTCATGGGCATTATAGAGGTTGTCATCATCGGTAAGGGAAATTAGTGTTTGGTAGGGAAGATAGATAAAGTGGTGGAATCTGGGACTAAGTGGCTTTGGATTGGAAGCAACCATGAGAGAGCATGTCTCATAGTAGAATAACATGCCTAGATGAGTGCACATCAAGGAGTGGTTGCTACCTGTGTCTAGTATTTTAGGGCTCATTTGAAAATGGGTAAATCTATGTGGTGCTTCAATGTTGGTTTTATCCAGTTAATTCAGTTAACTTGGACGTGGTTCATGGAGAATTTGGAAAAAATAGGAATTTGCACTTGC
>APFE031435891.1:7573-30562 GCA_000404065.3 Pinus taeda
ACTATAATTATTTATGGTTAGATAAGGACTTTGTTTTAGCTCACTAATTAAGTTATACAATTATTCAAGACTTAATAATTTCTACAGGTCTAACCAAGTGGTGGAAACGACAATGAAAGACTTATATCCATGGACAAGTTTTAATGACAACAAAAAACTTCTATCTATGGACAAGGCATCACTATTGTGGATTATGTAATGTTAGATATCAGTATATCTAAATAAATAGTAATTTTTGACATTTTAAATGACCATGATCCTTCTAATAGTAGAATTTTAATACTATAAACACTAGAAAAAACATGAAGAAAAAAACAAATGAGTGAAACTTGCAGTCCCCAACTTCTATCCATGGACAAGGCATCACTATTATGGATTATGTAATGTTAGATATAACTATATCTAAGTAAATAGTAATTATTTACATTTTAAATGACCATGATCCTTCTAATAATAGAACTCTAACACTATAAACACTAGAAAAACAGGAAGAAAGAAACAAATGAGTGAAACTTGTAGTCCCCAGGTGAGGAGACCCTAAGGTTGCCAACAACGCTCGCTCAATCCATTGAATTAACAAATCAATCAGTACAAGTCTTATACAATGGCATTTAGTTAGGGAGATAAGGTAATCTTATAGAAAATAGGAAGTAGTTCCTAGTTACAAACAAAACCCTAACAATTACCTTTTCTCCATTATTTTCTAAGTATCCCCCTTAATGGAGAAAGGATTAATTTTCAAACCTAGAATCTCCCTAAACAATTCAAATCTCAACTTCCCAAGGGGCTTTGTGTCAACATCATTTTCACAAGTATTATAATATTCGATAAAAATTTCCTTCGATTGTATGTTCTCTCTAATAAAATGAAACTGGGCATCAACATGCTTTGTCCTTGAATGCGAGATTGGATTATTTTCCAACTTGATCGAGCTCTCATTGTCACACTTGATTATTGCAACCTTCTTTTGTTCTTCTCCAACGTCTTGAAGAACTCGCCTCAACCAAATAGTTTCACAAGTTGTTGCACAAAAATATTTGTACTCTGCCTCTGTAGATGATAATGATACAGTAGGTTGCTTCTTGTTGCTCCATGAAACAATCCTTGAACCATTATTGAATGCACAACTTGTAGTAGATATTCTATCATCTAGATTACGAACCCAATCTGAATCTGAGTAATGTATCATCTCAATATCAAATGAATTAGTATATTTAAGACCAAAATTAATTGTTCCTTTAAGATACCTAAGCACTCCTTTTGTTGCTCTCCAGCAGATTTCTAGAGCTCTCGCCATAAACTAACTTAACACACTAGTAGAGTATGCTAAATCAGGTCTGGTTGTAGTAAGATAATTCAAGCTTCCCAGAAGTTATCTATACAATGTACCATCTTCCTCCTTTGAAACATCATCAAAGTGCAGTTTCACATTCTATTCTATTGGAAAAAAAATTTCTTTTCACTGATCCATATTAAACCTTTTAAGTACTTCTCTCACATACTTACCCTGAGTAACAAAAGTCTTGCATGCATCTATCCACACTTCAAGACCTAGATAGTCATGTAACTCACCAATATCTTTCATCTCAAATACTTGTGACATCTGCACCTTAATTTCATCAATCAGCTTGACTGAATTTTCTGCAATAATTAAGTCATCAACATACAAATAAATCAGTACTACATGCCCCTTTACATAAAACTTGGTATACAGAATTAGGTCACTTTGACTCAGAAAACCCTACTGAAGAATGAAAGAATATATATTTTCATACCATGACCTAGGTGCCTGCCTTACCCCATACAATGGTTTTTCTAATATGAAAACTAAATGTTCTTGAACTATTTTTAGAAACCCTTCAGGTTGTGTCAAGTACACCTCCTCATTTAAATCGCCATTGGAAAAAGAAAATTTTACATCTAACTGGTGCAAATTCCAATGGTACTTTGTAGCTAATGCAATTAACAACGTGATAGTATTTAGTTTAGGTACAAGTGTAAATTTTTCTCCATAATCAATACTATAATGCTATTTTAATGAATCCTAATTGACCAAGACTGCAACCATTTAATTATCAACCTAGGGTAGGTCTTGATATTTCAATGGAGTTTGCACTATCTGTGCCGATACACTACAGCCAAGAATGAAAATAAAAAAAAACAGTAAAGAACGGCGTTGAATCAACTACAGAAATTAAATCATTCATGTATAAATTAAAACACTCTATAAAAATGAAATCACACTTCACAATTATCATAGCAGGGTGTGCTACACACTAAACTAATGACTACACCAGCTGGTCAACTACCATTTTGTTTAATCAAACCAATGTAACAACATAATATAATTCTGGAACTGAAGCGGATATATTCTATAATTTATATAGCAACAACACAAAACCATACAAACAATAATAGAAAAAATAATATACAGCTACTTCTACCACTACAATCCCTGTTAAAGGGGAGGGCTTTTTCTCCGTAGTAGGGGTGCAGGAATGAACACGAGATTATTTCAAGAATCAAATGAGAAATAATAACAGCATCACCGTAGTGCCTTCAATATTAAAAATAATTCAAAGTTACAAATGAGAGTAACAATGATTTCTCTATGTCGTCCTCGTACATGAGAAATTGAGTTTCTTTTATAGTTATTACATACCCAAAATCTGGAATAGATCAGTCATGAGAATCTAATGATTTTCATGTTGATGATAAAATAGAAATTGTTATAACCTGTTCCTAAATACAAATTCTATTTAGATACATTGGTTATGATCACAACCACTTGGATCTGTTACTTCTAAATAAACAATTCATAACTTCTGACACCTATTGTGTGGAATAGTACCCACGACCTTTCCAACTGTGGTGCAACAACGTCCTCCGCTCGAATGATGATTTGGGATGTAACAACAATTACTTGATAACATTATCCGAGGTGTAACAACGGTCATCTTTAACATCACGTGGTGTAATAGCAACACCTATAACAACATAAAGTGTGTAACAACATACAGAGTGTAACAACAATCTTCTCTACCCTTCTCTAAAACGGAGCAGTGTAGCTTGCTCACTCTGTAACCTTATTCTCGTAAGAAACACCTGAAAAAGAGAAGAATTTCCAAAAGACTTCTCTAATGCTTACCCCAGTAAGCCACAAAAAGGAATATTGTATTGTTATATTCAGCAAAACATGGAAAAATAACATAACGACAAAATAGGTTGTATATAATGATGAAAATGGTGGTTAACATGTGAAGTTTTGTTGCCCTTGGGGAAAGAGGACCAAAACTAGGGAAAGAAAGTGTAGGAAATAGGTATAAAATCCACACCCAACATCTCCCCCCAGCTGAAGCAATTGCATGTCCCCGTCTAAAACCTCAGCTTCTCCTACTATACCCCCGATGCAAATCTGTAAAATTATAGGCACGAGAAGTTTCTTCACCAGGAGACCTGTACCCCTGAGTACTCATTAGCTGTCAAGGCCGAGATTCTTCTTCATAGTCACACAAGTGGTAATCCGTCTAGCATTCATCCACTGGTAACCAAATAAGAGGAAATTTGAATCTATGTTCGATCCAGAATGCTCCCTACGTTTGCAATACCCAGGCATATTCGAGTACATGTGTAATGGAAGCCATGAAATTCCTGTACTCAAAAGGATCTCCTTCTTCCAATTAACCACTATAGGCCTCGATGCACTTAAGGCACCTTGCTAGCACTCGACTTTCCATTTGTGCATACAAATTGAGGAAAATCCCCACAATCATTTTTCTATAAATGGTTGGCTATTCCCTAACCCTCGGGGTACTAAGGAATAACATAAACTCACTTCTTAGTTCATAAACCATTCCTGGTTCTTCTATGACCCATAATATTACCCTTTCTTCATTGCTCTTAACTGATTTCATGGCTAGATGCCATTCGACTTGGTTTCTCATAAAAGAAAGGAAGTATCACAACTGCAAATCTCCCATATAGGAGAAAACACTTGCTACCATCTTTGTGCTAACATATTTTCACATTATATTATGCAAAAATAGCTCACAAAGTAAGCTCTATTCATCAAAATCACAAGTACGAAAAAATTCAAGAAAAGTATAGGTAGAAGAACCCAAATAACGTTTGTTCTCAAATACTTCTTTTAACTAAAACAAATAATAATGTTCCTAGAGGAACACTAGATATGATGGGGAAGGTTGCCTTCATCCTAGCAGGTTCAAGGCAAGCTCACAAAGCTTTGTCTTATCATTTGTTAGATCCAGAATCTTCCGCTGTAACAGCTGCACCTATTCATCCGTTTTCTTCATAGGTTCCTTATGTCTTCATGCTTCCATTCTCTCTAGCATTCTTCCTTTAACCATTTCTCCCTGAGTGAATCCATCATATTTTTATGTGCCTTGAGCGAGATCATTCCCTCATGTAGAGAGAACGCCTACTACTTCCATTTCTGTAACTGTGGTATCAGTAACATTCTTTCAAAACACCGTCTGTCATCAGAACTCGGTGTGCCCCCACATGCCCTAATAATTGAAAGTGTAATTGCCTCCCAAGGGTGAAACTGTTCCATTTCGGTCGCTAGTGCTTGCGTAACAGCAGCGTCATCAATGGAATTTTGTGTAACAGTTTCTTTTTCTCTCTGATGATCTTTTGATTCCACTATTGGTTCTTGTGTAACAACAGTGTCATACACAGTTTATTGTGTATCATTTTTCCCTTGGTAAGCTTCCTTTTCCAGTGTTGGTTCTTGTTGGTTCGTGTGTAATAGCAGTGTCAACCAGAGGTTCATATATATTAGCTTCTTCCTTTTCCCCTTGGTTAGCTTCTATTTCTACTACTGTTTCTTGTGTAACAATAGTGTCAACTAAGGTTTCCAGTGTATCAACCACCAAATTTCTTTCTGTGGAATGCTCCATCTCAGCTACTGGTTCTTGTGTAACAACAACATCTTCAACAGGTTTTTGTGTGTCAGCTACCTAGGATTCAGTTTGTGCTCCCCTCAAGATGGTGCCCACTACATAGACTCTATACCCCACTGCCACTAGCTCCTTAGCACAGGTCGTGCACATAGCAACATGAATATTTACCTTCCCAACCCTGTCTACAGTCTTAGCCAAAGTATCTAACCCTGGGTCCCTTTCCTCTAGCTTATCCTCTGCTAACATCTTCCTTATATTTTCATTTTCTTTTTCTTAACTTTCAATTTTAAGAAGCAAGGGTTAGGTCTCATTCTTACTTGGTGAGGAAGGTTCCTCCAGCCAATATTGCTCTTCATCTGTCTACATTTCCACCACATTGTTCTTCCTAGATATGAATGGGGACTCTGGGTGCTTGCTAACCCTTATTCTCTATTTTGGCCACTTATCGCCAATTGGCTTGTCAATTGGTCTCTTTCCAACCCTTACTTTTGAGAGCTGGGTCTGCTCCTTGGTTTCTATCGAAGCTTCCTCAGACGTCACATTTTTCCTCCTGCGAGTATTATTAGCCTTCTTTCTCATGAATTCCTCCCATCTCCTGCCCTAGTGACTTAGGGTGTGCAACATAATTATCTTGGCGAGGCCATGGTTTTTGATGCAAGTCTTTTGATGCGCGATTATTTTTACGATCTTGACCATATGCTTTATATTTCCAGCAGAAAGGAAGGAAGGTTTATCAGTTGTTGACGTTGAAGGTGGTCTAGCAATGGGAAGTGGTGATTGAATACGGTTGTTGCCCCTCCCTCACATGTAATATACTTGATGAGGTAAAGGGTGACATCAACCCATGGGTGGGGAAGTGACAACCGGTTAATCCCCCTTCCTTTCTTCATGGGTCATTCCCCCCCTTGGAGAAAATCCTCCTTCAAGGAGGGGTCATTGAATTTTTTTTTAAACCACCTTTTTCCATCTATTGGTAATTCCATCACTTGGGCAATTACCTCTTCTGTAGCTTCCATCTTTAATCCCCTGAACTTTGTTTGATTCCTCTCTAAATTTTTCACAAATTGCATAGAAATTAGCCCGTCTGATCCTTCCAGACATTGGAAAACCTCAAACTAGCCTGCGTCTTTAAAAAGTTGGCATGCTTCAGGGAAGTTTTCCAAAGCCTCTATTGATCTTGGTTCATGTCAAATTGCTCCTCCACCCATTGCTACACAAATTCAATGTTGTTCTCCTCTCTTTTCCCCCTTGAGAAGTTCTAAAGTGGTCGCCACAATACTTAGTTGTTCCAGCCATGCAAATTTTCCCCTCCACTTCTCTCTAAGCACTCTGATTGGGGATGCACCAGCAATGGGTAAATGGTAGGGTGACACATGAAACAATTTCATATTAGGATTTGCAATCAGGATTCGTACTGTGCAGTAATGTTTCCTTATTAATTCTAAGTTATGGGAGGTCTAATTGAAGGTACTAATCCTTTTTTCAAATGAACAATCGTTAAATGGCAATGATTACAAGATCATCATGCTTTCATTACGGTTTTAAATGCTCACAAGTCATGCAAAGGTCTTGTCATCATGTCGCGTTAGATTGCCATAATTACTGAATAAAAGAGGATAATGATATTACCATTTTATGATATACCCGGTGTGACGTGGAGAGAAGACATTGGTGACGAGGTGCACAGATTTAATTCAGGCATTCAAGGCAACTGCTCCTGAATCATGATGATGCATGCTGCTTGTCACAATAAATAATTTACTTGTATTATTCCTAGAAGTTTCTTATTGTTACAGATGTAACAGCCAAGATGACTATTACATGTTATTGAATTCCACAAAAGATAAAATCAAAGAAAAAAAAGTTGTGTAACAGAATTTTTGTAATATATGCTTGAAATAACAAATGATGTTGCAGAGCGTGTAACGGTTGCCATAGAGTGGTTTTAAACTGCTATAGAAATTGTCTTCCTACACCTGTAAAAGGTTTTCACAACGAGATTATTTTATTTAATTATTTATTTATTTATTTATTAATTTATTTATTTTTATTTGTTTTCTGGTAGGTGTAATAGCCACCAATAGAGGTTGGTTTTCAGTTGTTACACTTATCGAAAAAACATAATTTTGGCAGCACATCTGGTTTTCTCTTGCTCCTGTAATCTAAAGATTTGAATTCGTGACAATGTTAACAAATGAACCCCTTGAAGCAGGTTTATGACATAATCGAAGACGGTGCCCATTTGCATGAAATTGTGTCCTCGCACTGTCAATGGTAACCAAACTCACAGTCCCATTGTCAAACACTGCATCTACCTCATTGTGACTTATCCATCTGGTGCAAAGCTTACCCTTGAAGTCCTTGAACCTTGAATCATATAAGAGAGCCCAATCTCCTTTCTGGAATTTCTTCTTCTTGATGAACCTATCATACCACTTAGCTCTCTATTGCTAGATAATCTCTATTTACTAGATAGAAGCTAGTCATTTCTCCTCCAATTCATTGATTTGGTTCAACCTTTTCGTTTGTCTTGTAACAAGATCCAAATTCACCTGCAATGGTATTCTCAATGTCTTGATTCTAACTGAATAGGAAATAAGGGATTTTTACCATACACAAGTGCATATGGTGAGAATCCCGTGGTATTCCTCCAAATAATTGAATATGCCCACAGCACATCTGGAGTTTTATCGGCCCAATTCCTTCAGTGACTAGTCATGGTCTTCGTAAGAATCCCCTCAATGGCTTTGTTGGTGCTTTTCAGTTGCCCATTCGCTTGTGGATGATAAGGTGTTGTGATTCTTTGATGGATTTTATATATTTTCAACCAACTTTTCGATCATATGGGAGTAAACTAGGACCCTCCATCTGTGACTATCTCCCTAGGTATACCAAAACGGGAAAAAATGTCTTCAAACAGGAAGTCTGAAACAATCTGCTTCGTGGCTCTGGTTAGAGCTTTTCCTCCAACCCATTTTGTGACATAGTCAATGCAGACCAAAATGTAGGATTTCTGTCTAGATGAAGGATTAATTGGTCTAAAAAAATCCTAGCCTCATTTCTCAAAAGTTTCTAAGACGATTTGAGGATTTAACGACATCCCCTCTGATTGTAGCGGTTGACACATTCTTTCGAAACTATCACATCCTTTCACAAACTTCTTGGCATCTTGAAATATCACTGGCCAATAATACCCCGTTGAAAGGACTTTGTATCCTGTCTTCTTGTTCGTGAAGTTCCCTCCATAAGGTTCCTTGTGACAAGCCTTAAGGATGTCAAAGATCTCATCTTCCCTAACACAACGTGTGATCTAGAAATTTTGTCTAGTGTGATAGCGATTCCCATCTATCCAAGTATAGGTAGCACTCTATTGTATGATCTTTCTCTTCTCCTTGGAGGATAAATATTGTGGAAACTTCCCAGCAGCAAGATAATTGGTTATATATGCATACCATGATGAGTAAGTAGAAATAGAAAAGAGATCTTCATAACGGAAAGAATCCTCAGTAGGAATGTAATTGCCATCAATAGTTAACCAAGAGAGGAAATTAGCTACTACATTATCTTTTCCATGTTTATCGATAATTGTGATATCAAATTCCTTTAACAAAAATAACCAACGTGTAATTCTACCATTGGTAATTGGCTTATTCATTAAAAAACGAATAGGAAATTGGTTAGTGTGTACAAATACTTGATACCCAGTAATATAATGTTGAAATTTATTGATGGTGTGCACTATTGCTAAGAATTCCTTCTTGGTCACTATGTAATTGAGTTCAGATGGAGTCAAATTCTTGGTTATGTAGTGAATAGCTTTAGGTTTCTTGTCCTCAATTTGGCCCGAAACAACACCTACAATAATATGAGATGCATCGATAGCTATGTGAAATGAAAATTCCCAATTAGGTCCACGTAAAATCGGAGCTGCTGATACACAACATTTTAGCTTTAAAAAGGCTTGTTCACACTTTACTGTCCATATAAGGTCGACATCTTTCATGGAAAAATAAAATAATGGTGATGAAATTTTTGAAAAAATCTCTATAAACCTTCTGTAATACCCTGGATGTCCCAAGAAACTACGGTACCTCTTTTTGTGTCTTGGGAGTTGGAATTTTCAGAATAATCTCTATTTTAGCAGGCTCTACCTTGATCCTGTCAGCAAAAATGTAGTGTCCTAGCATGATCCCTTCAGTAATCATCATGTGACATTTTTCGGTGCTCAAAGTAACATTAGTCTATACAAAATGTTCCAGCACTTTTTTTGAATTAGTGAATGTTGTTTCAAAATCATCACCATAACATGTAAAATCGTCCATGAAGATTTCAAGGTAGTCATTCAACAAATCAGAAAAAATTCCCAGTATTGCCCTCTGAAAAGTTGTTGGCATATTGCACAGTCCAAAAGGGAGTACTCTGTATGCAAAAGTTCCCCAAAGGCATGTAAAGGTTGTTTTATCCTGATCCTCTAGGGCAATCCATATCTAGTTGTAGCCATTAAACCCCTCTAGAAATGAAAAAAACTTTTTCCTAGAAAGGGTGTCAATGACCTGATCTATAAATGGTAAAGGAAAATGGTCCTTTTGAGTGGCATTATTGAGTTCTCTGTAATCCATGGCGACTACACACTTTCCATTCTTCTTAGGGACAATGACACATATTCCTTATCTTGTAGCTGTTATGGCAAACATTTATTTTCCTCTTTCTCTTCATGCAGATGCATCTTCAATTCAGTGTTCTCTGTTTGAAGATTATGTTTGTTTTGCTTCAGTTCTTCCATGGCCTATTATCTGGCTTGCAGCTAAAGCTGCAATAGCTCCTTTTCCTCTATCTCTTTCTGTAGAGTGTCATACATTATTTCCACCCATTCGAAAGGTTGAGCATGGTTTCGTACATTGCTCTTTCATCCTCTATCGCTGCACGTTCCATTGTTCATGCTGCAATTCACATCCACACAAACACCGCTTTGATACCACTTGATCCAGGTCTGCGTGTGACAAAGGACCCTTGCAAGACCTTTTACTTTCGTGATGTGTTAAATTTCATTTTTAAGAGAACATAAATGAATACATCTACATGTTGTAAAGAAGAGGAACATGACAATCATCAACACATGAAAACATAAGTTGTTGATAACGGAGTTCGTCCAGGAGGGACTACATCTCTAAGCCCCATTGTCAAGATGGTGCAGGCCTCTACATTAACTATTGTCAATAGTGATGATGTACATAGAGGTGATGGCGCTATCATACAAGGAGGATAAGCTACCCCTCCTTACCACCCAAGCTACACACAATTATATATAAGGTTATGAATAATTCTTTTAATTTATATGGTATTATTTATATTTTATATAGATATTATATTTCTATATAAAAATATTTTTATTTCTAAGTATATGTTCATTAATAAAATTTATTAAGTTTTTATATGTTTATTAAGTGTATGTTCTAAAATATCATGGTTATGAATATGAATTATTAGTATTTTAATTTATTTTAATGTGATATGTATATTTTTATGGGGTAAATTAACTAATAGATAAAATGACCTATCTCTGTCATAATTTTCGGTTAGATTGTGATTTCTTGTCATTTAAAATTTGTTTTAAAATTCATCAATAGATCTAAAGGGCCTAAAAACACTTAAACTTTACAAATTACATAACTTAAATTTCTGATTTTTAAAAATCTCTATAAAGTTTTTGCAAAATTAAAAAGTAAATAAATAAAATAAAATAAAATCATTCTATCCAATTATTAAACTATTCTTATTTTTATTAATAAAAACTCACTAACATTATAGGAAATTGAACTGAATTGATTATTACTTTTAATTATTTTACATTATGTTTTATATCATTTTCGTTCTTATGCTTTTTGATGCATTCCTTTTATTCTTAGCACACACATAAAATTGAGAATTATTTTATTTTTATAATCTCTCATCCTTTATTAAATCTATTTATTATTATGTTTCTATATTTTTAATTAAATTTAATAAAATATAATACCAAGTCAAAATTTACCTCAACTTTATACCAATCAATAACATTAATGATTATGATGGTCATAGATCACTCTTCCCTTTTCAAAATCTATTAATTATAATAGTCACATGTAAGGTTTTCCTTATCAATATTTATAATTGTAAGCATGGTAACATTTGGTTTTCTTTTAAATATGAAAATTAAATTATTTATTAATTAGATTTTGACCAACGGTGTTTTAATAAATCGTATTTTGGAGTTACTTTAACAAAGTTATGGGAACTAATGAACCTCGATTCATTTACCTTGCCATTATACATCGAAATTAAAGGAGAAAAACCAAGCGCATGAGAAATGATAAATTAACAAATTGTGTGACTAGCATTTTGACAAATTTAAAATTGGTTTTTGGAAACATCTCCCGCCCGCTCATACCGAAATTTCTTCACATTACAAAGTACTGCAATATAAATAATCGATCATTTCTTATATTTTGCCGGTATAAACAGTAATCACGGATGAAACAATTCGATACACGGATAGATGAACATGCGAGTTGAAACAATTCGATACTCATACTTTCAACTGCATTTCGATGTCATGTTCATCGGATTGGCATTTTCCTTTGTCCTCTGCACTCTTTTCCTTACTTTTCTCCTCCGTCGGTTCCAACGGCAGACCTCCATCCACTAGTTTTGCATCTTCAACACGTAGGCTCTTTTTGTTGCGATAAAAACAGTATAAAACCATCTGAACCAACCCCAGTGGCACTCCAACAAAATTTGGTGCCTGCAAAAAATATGAAGTACACACAAAGCAATAAATCACTTAGAGGTAACTTCAGATTAACGGTTCGTACTGTGCAATATTGATGGGTCATATAAACTGATCACATGAATTTCATTACATTACCATGATGACAATATCTCTGCTGAGAGCGCCATACACCATCCACAGCACACTTCCGAGGAAAGCGAACAACGAGAAATAGAAGGTCGGCATGGATTCCACGCTCTTCGTTTGGATTACCATTCTCTGAATAGTAATAGGCACAGCAAAAAGACATTTACAATAGGCACTATCAGTAGCAATAATAAACCGCTGGTATAGTGCGCATAATTATGAAAATTGAACAGAGCAATGTAAAGCTTACAGTTACGGATAACGGTGAAGCGTAGAGAATAACAGTCGCTACCATTCCTGCAGTCCCTACAAGCACCTTCTTATGCTTGTGGCCACTTACAGCACAAAATGAAGCTATCGCAATAGCCCCAAACACCACCAACGCACAGGCGACCATCCCGGCAATTTTCTTCTGCAACAATTATAGAGCGAGACAGTAAGTGCAGTCCCTCCGGATCGCATTAGTTTTACCCAATCGTCCCTTTAGTTTAGGTGGAGCAAATATAAGATAGATGCAAACAAAGCAGCACTCGATAAGGAGGCCAATGCCATTGACAACCATAACTACAATGTTGTCCCACCCATTGCTGATCAAAGGTGACCCATAGAACGTGTACAGAAGACAATTGAAGAGTGCTATTGTATATGGTAACCCAGAAAAGCTCTCCGTAGTTCTCTTTTCTATCACCCTCCTGAATGTAGTACTGTTCACCAATATCAAATAAAAAACCAATCAATATTATACCCAATATCGTGCTTTATTACGAGTTGAACTTTAGTCTAGTAATATTTGCACACTATACTCACATTGGTGCACTATACATGAGCAAAGCAAAAGCACTTCCTGTAATGTCATGTCAAATCAAATAATTTGCACACTATACTCACATTGGTGCACTATACATGAGCAAAGCAAAAGCACTTCCTGTAATGTCATGTCAAATCAAATAATTCAGTGGACATGATTAACATTTTACTTCATATACGACGAACACGACTATCTCAAATGCAAAAAAGAAAGGTTTGATGTGATCTATAAAAACAGAAATTCATATCTATGATTATAGAGGAGAGTGATTATTAGGGATTTGGTGGCGGTGAGAGACCTAAAATTCCAACCCCCAAGCGTATGAAGTTGTTCATTATTAGGGAAAGTGTCACCACCTTTGCTTTTTCTTGTTGACCGCATATGTACAGGGTCATCTTACTTTCTCCATATACTAATGGTTATAAGGGCATCACTCTCCCTTGAACCTTTCTCTATTTGCTTGATTGGTACCTTAGGATAGTTTTCATGGGTACCTCGTATTCATTTCGGAGTTTAAAAGGTGCCCAGATGCATTATGCTTTTGTGCGTATCGTTGTAACTAAAAAGTATTGCGCAAATTTGAATCTTTCCTCGATTTATATAACGCATTATCCTGGATTCCTTTCCGTAATAAAATATCTCGGACGTGCTTTTGTCTCGACGGTTTAAATGCACCCGTCAATTACCCTTTGGCACTTTATTCCAGTACACTTTTCTTCCCATGAACTTTTATTATATGGTGCATGATTTTATTGCACGCTCCAGAGTGGACATAATAGGCCATACATTAGATACATAATTTTCCAAATACTCTGAACATTAGATACATAAAAGTTCGTTGTGGGGGAGATTTTAGATATTAATGTTATGACTTATATTACAACTTGTTGTTCATTGTTTATTAATTTTATCTTATTTTTTAAATATAAAAGTTTATTTTGTAGAGAGTTTTATCACAATCTAGTTAGTTATTGAGTGTTTATTAGTTTTATTTTTTTTTGGCAAAATAAGTAAAACATAAAAATTACTTTGAAAATATTAACACGCTATCTTTTTTATTTGAAAAATAGGTATATTTATTTGTAAGGTTAGATTATAATAAATAATTATTTTTATTTATTGATTTTTACTATAATGATTTTATGGTTAGATAAGGACCTTGTTTTAGCTCACTAATTAAGTTATACAATTATCCAAGACATAATAATTTCCACTTAATAAATTCTAGCGGTCTAACCAAGTGGTGGAAATGACACCAAAAAACTTCTATCCATGGACAAGGTTTAATGACAACAAAAAACTTCTATCCATGGACAAGGCATCACTATTGTGGATTATGTAATGTTAGATATCACTATATCTAAGTAAATAGTAATTTTTGACATTTTAAATGACCATGATCCTTCTAATAGTAGAACTTTAACACTATAAACACTAGAAAGAACAGGAAGTAAAAAAAAATGAGTGAAACTTGCAGTCCCCAACTTCTATCCATGGACAAGGCATCACTATTATGGATTATGTAATGTTAGATATACTATATCTAAGTAAATGGTAATTTTTGACATTTTAAATGACCATGATCCTTCTAATAATAGAACTCTAACACTATAAACACTAGAAAAATAGGAAGAAAAAAAAAATGAGTGAATCTTGTAGTCCCCAGGTGAGGATACCCTAAGGTTGCCAACAACGCTCGCTCAATCCATTGAATTAACAAATCAATCATTACAAGTCTTATACAATGGCATTTAGTTAGGGAGATAAGGTAATCTAATAGAAAATAGGAAGTAATTCCTAGTTACAAACAAAATCCTAACAATTACCTTTTCTCCTTATTTTCTAAGTATCCCCCTTAATGGAGTAAGGATTCAATTTCAAACCTAGCATCTCCCTAAACAATTCAAATCTTAGCTTCCCAAGGGGCTTTGTGTCAACATCATTTTCACATGTATTACAATATTCAATAAAAATTTCCTTCGATTGTACCTTCTCTCTAATAAAATGAAACTGGGCATCAACATGCTTTATCCTTTAATGAGAGACTGGATTATTTTCCAACTTGATTGAGCTCTCATTGTCACACTTGATCATTGCAACCTTCTTTTGTTCTTCTCCAACATCTTGAAGAACTCGCCTCAACCAAATGGTTTCACAAGCTGTTGCACACAAATATTTGTACTCTGCCTCTATAGATCAATGATACAGTAGGTTGCTTCTTGCTGCTCCATGAAACTATCCTGGATCCAATATTGAATGCACAACTTGTAGTAGATATTCTATTATCTAGATTACGAGCCCAATCTGAATCTGAGTAATGTATCATCTCAATATCAAATGAATTAGTATATTTAAGACCAAAATTAATTGTTCCTTTAAGATACCTGAGCACTCCTTTTGTTTCTCTCCAATAGATTTCTAGTGCTCTCGCCATAAATTAACTTAACACACTAGTAGAGTATACTAAATCAGGTTTGGTTGTAGTAAGATGATTCAAGCTTCCCAAAAGTTGTCTATACAATGTACCATCTTCCTCCTTTGAGCCATCATCAAAGTGCAGTTTCACATTCTCTTGCATTGGAAAAAAAATAGCTTTTCACTGATCCATATTAAACCTTTTAAGTACTTCTCTCACATACTTACCCTGGGTAATAAAAATCTTGCCTGCATCTATCCACACTTCAAGACCTAGATAGTAATGCAACTCACCAATATCTTTCATCTCAAATACCTGTGACATCTGCAACTTAATTTCATCAATTAGCTTGACTAAATTTTCTGCAATAATTAAGTCATCAACATACAAATAAATCAATACTACATGCCCCTTTGCATCAAACTTGGTATACAGAATTAGATCACTTTGACTCCTCACAAAACCCTGCTGAAGAATGAAAGAATCTATATTATCATACCATGACCTAGGTGCTTGCCTTACCCCATACAAAGGTTTGTTTAATATGAAAACTAAATGTTCTTGACCTATTTTTACAAACCATTCAGGTTGTGTCAAATACACCTCGTCATTTAAATCACCATTCAAAAAAGAAAATTTTACATCTAACTGGCGTTTGGGAAAGTAGACTTGAAGATATTTCAAATGAGCTATCATGAGCTAAATGTGAATGCCAGGAAGGCCTCCAAAAAGGACCTGAAAGTGGCACTACACGTAGGGCTAGTGGCGCTGTGCATAGGACACATTTTGCATAGGATTGCCGTTTTGCTATGTTTTGACTATGATCTTGGATTATCTCTCATGGAGGATGTTTTAATAATGTAAATGAAGGCTTGGCTTGTAAATATTATGGATAATTAGTATTAGAGGGTATATTCATTAGATTAAAAGTCATTTTGAGCACAAATGAATCAATTTCCTCACTTTTAGAGGCAAGTTGTTACGATGCCTAGATTCCAGTTTCTTGTTCAGTGTTGGTTAGATTAGCTCCTCATCTTAGGGATTCAACCCATGAGGATGGGATGAGGTCAAAACAATGCCTATATATTCTTCTTCTTTCACATTGTAAAAGGTTGGACTCATCTGGATGCTTATGCCTTGATTGTACATCATTTTGGAGCAGTTTAGCAAGAGATTAATAAATATTACAGCTATTTCTTTGGGATCCATGTGGTATGAAGTTTAGTTAGTTTCTTGTCTCCTAATAATATGTTATAATGTTTTGTGTACTTCATTAATCATTTTTTTTCTTTTGAGTGAATGTTTTCAATTTGATAGGCATAATTCATAACATCACTGCACTGCTTTGGCGAAATATTCACCACTATATGCTTTCTACAGTCTAGGAAGGATCCATGGTCATCACATGCTCTTCCTAGCTTCTCACCCATATTAAAACACCTCACCCATAAAGCCCTAGAGTTATAAACCTTATGCTTACCTTTCCCCATTGAACGCCCTACAATTTTGACCTAATTCCCTAGCCCTAACTCTCTGGTTCCTCCTAATCCAACAAAACCCCTTCAAAATCAAATAAAACCTTCTGCTACTATAGCTAGCCTAATATCCTTTTCCTGATCTAGTCATATTAGCTGAGATCTTTATGGAGAGAGCCCTCTTCTGGACTAGTAGGGCTAGCTACTTGGTTAAGCGTGGTTTGTGGTTACCCTGGTATTGCCTTCCTTCAGCCTGAGGTTCAATCCAAGTGATGAAAAATAGTACACAACTTGAAAGGAGCACACAAGTGGAATGACATCACAAGCTAAAATGCAGAATAGTTGACAAATGGATGTTATGATTTAATCAAACAACATGCATTCAACATGATTCATACAAATGCATGCAAAGTAGTTCATAACCATATGCGTAAGTTAAATACCATACATTACCAATGCAACTAGAATAGTCCAACTACATTAACAACATATGCATGAAAGAGTGTTGGCTCTAATATTATTATTATAAGTGAAAGCTCCAGCCATACATACACCATTGATGACCACTAACCCCAATAGTGGAACATTATAGTCAAGAACACACCTTCCTCAAAAGAAGTATACTCACTCTATGGTATGGGGAAGTCAAAGCTCTTCACAATACTCCCAAGCCTTATTTATGCCTAAGCCTAGCCAAAATCTTAGCTCCCAAAAGATTTTTCTATGAGTTAGAAGGTTCTATTTATAAAAAAGGGTGGGTGACCCTTGACATTCCCCTTTGTGACTCTTTCACTACCCTCATACTCTTTAACTTCTTTACAAGTAACTCATTACATAACATGACGACCTTTCACATTCCACTAATGACACTTGGAATTTCACTGTAACATATTTACAAATAATATTACATTTTCCACGTGTACCCATGTGAGATAAAATAGGCTAGAGATGGCCTAACAAGACAAAATGCTAAGATTTAAAAGTTTGGAGAAAGACGAACTTAGGAACCTACACTTGGTTCTTCTCTATCACATATTAATTCCAATATTTGATACTACATGATGGTGTCCCCAAACTATTTGATGGTGTCTTTTTGAAACTAGACTCTTGCATCCATGGCATCTGGCTACATGCTTGTGGAGCCTCTATCCAACTCGTTTTGAAGTATGTGCAACATGTTGTTGACCCATACAAGACAATTGATGTACTTTTACATGTTGTGTACTTTCATCTCCAAGTCTTCCTTAGTGGCATCTCATCCTAGCTACCCCATGTACTCATCGATCTCTAGCTAGACTTGGTTCTTTGGTCTAGAATTAGTGAAGGAATTGGTTAACAATATCCTATTCTTTCTCACAATGACGTCTAAATTGGTGTACAATCGCACATATGAGGCATGTATGCTGGTAATGAAAGGGGTAAGTTTCTCATAGTTCCATATCAACATGCAAAACTTTTCTTTCTCTAGCTCTGTCTGTGGCTTCATCTTCTTAACTAAGTCAAATGGGCCCCTTTGTACCACAATTTCCACTCTGGTACATGGGAAATGGCAGCATGTATGGTATTAAGAGTTTGAATAAAATCATTGCTCCACTATTGTAGGCCATGCACACAGAAAACTTCTTTATAAACGATGACAAATCCATCATAGAGCTTCCACATGGTATGCTTAACTGTTGAAATTTTAGTGAGTATAACTTGCTCATTTCTCCCATTGTGGAAACTACATTTTATGTCAATGCTCGAGGTTGTTATATCACTTGCCTAGTAGGATGCAAGTTGTTTGTGATTTGTTCATAATCAGTTGTCAGGTACTTAACATTTGAGTATGTTGCTCCTGCATAGGTAAAGATGGCTTTGGAAAGGGAATTTGGATGCATTCTAGTGTCTACCACTATCACCCTTTCCTTGATGAAAGTAGGTGATGGTCCAAAATATGCTTGCCCACACTTGTACAATCTTCTTCTATAGCTGATCAAATAATATCCTATACACATCCATGGCATGGTCATCATTAAGGAGAAAAATATCTCCTTTCTTCCTCTGGATAGGTTCTAACACTACAGGCAGTGAGAGACTAAGAGATGACCTCTTTTGCTCTTGGCATAAGGTCGGTGTCTTCATTCTGTGGCTTCTGTTCCATATCCATTTTTTTCACTTCAATTAGTTGCTCAATATGCTGAGCAAGCTCCCAATACTGAATCTATTCACCCTCTTCCTTAGATTTTGTCTTTTCGAACTCATCAACCTGTATGGGTATTATTTTCTCTATGATCGTGCCTTTCCTTTGTTCTTATTCCTATTTTTTCTTCTCTTCTCTTTGTCTACTCCTCAACTCTTGTTCTCCCTTCAACTTGTTGTTCATCTCCTGCAACTTTAATTCTACCTCCTGCAACCTTTCCTTTTCTCTCTTTCTTGACTCTGATTTCTTCATCTCATACTCCCTCGTTTCTTCCACTGCCAAACTTTCCTTTTCTATGATAGGATTTTCCTTCATGTTGCATCTTTTCTCTTCCTTTAGGTTCTCAAGAATCTTATTCTTTCCCTTATCCTGCACTTGATTGCTTCTTATTGATGATGTTGTGGTTGTTATCGAGTTGTTGGTGTCCTCAAAGAAGCTTCCCAAGTTGTTGCAATACTAACTGGCTCATCGAGTTTGGAGGCATTGTAACAATACCTCGAAGGGTCCGCTTATGGAGAATGACATGCCCCATGGATACATGGAAAATACACCCTCCCATGGGGATCATACTTATTAAATTCTTTGGTGTTGAACTCAAAATTCATTATATCCTTATCCCCCACATCTGCATCCTTAAATCTCTTAATCTCATATAATATGATCCCCAAAGGAAGAGAGGGCCATGGTACTTTCTTCTTCCTATGCAATCTTGTTAACAACCCTGTAAAAAGGTGATATGAGACGTATTGCATGGTCCAATTATCAGTGGCATATCATGGTAGAATATGCAGAGGATCCTCTCCATCGAACACTCTTATGAAGGTGCCACCTGGTGAGGCATACCAATCTGCAATATTTATTATTGCCTCCATTGCTTCTCAGGACATGCGAGGTGGATCATGTTAGAGATAACCTTATAAAATGGAATGAGAAAATGTTCATTTAGCCTTGCCATAACTCCTCTATAGTTGCAATTGGAAATCAACATATAATAAATGTTAATGACAAACTCTTTTAGTTTCCATGTCCAACTCATGCCAGGGAGCTGCTATTGGGCACAAATTTCATCTAGTAAGTATGAGAACATGTAAAACCTTGCTTTCTTATTCTTGGGTGGATTCCTAGCATTAGTCACATGGATCTTCAACTTGTGAGCCAACAAATATGTCCATCTGAATGGCTTCCCATCACTCACCATCTAGTTCAGTACAACTACCCACCATTTAGGAAACGTTTTTGTGTTCTCTTGACCATATGTTCTATAAGAAAAGATGATGAAAAATTGATAAGCCTTTCTAAGGGAATTTTTCTTGTAAACATGGTTGGGTGTTTGTCTAAACTTTCATGGCTCTTCCACCCAATGCTTGACGATATCTCTAGTGTTAACAAAGGTATGGATGGAATAGAAAACCAACTCCATGTGCTTCACTGTTTGGGGTAAATGATACATCGGTTAAAATCTCTCTACCCTAAAGGTGGCAAGATTTATCCCACTTGCACTGCTCAATGTAATAGTTTTTTCATTTGTGTGTGAGAGGATCCATTAGATAATGTCCGCAAGTTGAAAGGCAAGATGCCTATATGCAACCCTGTATAAGCTTGACCATTCGATACTATGATAAACCTTCCAGTCCTTTAATTCTTCCTTGAAGTTCTCTACAAAAACTATCTTTGATTTTCTTCCATGTGAATGTTGAAGCCTTCTCAAAGAATAGTTGAGTATATGCATAAACTGGTAGATCAACTGATATCTTCTCAACTTCTTCCCTAGTACTTCTCTTGACAATTTCCTTTGAAGCAACTCTCTTAGATGTCATACTAACTGTAACTACTAGAGAGATTCTCAACAACTGTTGTAGCTATGGGATAGAGAGGACACTGGTTGATTATGAGAACTACACATTGTAGAGTCCCAACCATCAGTGTGGAAGCTTGATGACTAGAACTATGCAATGTGCAATTTAGTCTTGGGCTAAGGCCGAGAGAAACTACGCATTGCGTAGTCTCAGTGGCCAAGTTGTGGGGTTGGCTCCTAGGAACACACAATGCAGAGTTGGAGCTAGGCTAGGACAACATATACTCAATTCCAGAAGCCAAGATATAGGCCTTCAGGTTCTAGATTATGCAGTGCATGTAGTGATGTGTGAGATATGAGCAAAGGGATGTCAAGATATACCTAAGGGGTGTGTGAAAAACATGAAGATATGAAGTATGGTGTGATTTTGAGTGCAAATATGATTAATTGTTGATGCATGCATGCGAAACAAGTGAATAAAAAATTAACATGAAGGAAAACAAAGCATGTGAAGAGAGTCGTTGCAATGATGACTATTAGTGCAAAGATGGGAAAACACATAAGACACATGCAAAAGGAAATCTAAAACTTGAAAAAACACTTGTAAAAGATAAAAAAAGTTAAAACATGAATAGTCATTCGAATAAACAAGTGAAGCAATGCTCTCACAAGATAAATGGAAAAAAGCGATAGAAAAAGTGGAAAAACCCTAGAAAAGCAACTCACCCAGAAAAGTGATGACAATCACACCAAAGGTTCCTTGAGCTCCTCGGGAATTCTAGAGCTCCAAGATAGAATTTCCAAATGTGATCTAGCAACATTGATTAAATAGATTGGGTTAAGTTAGGGTTTATGATGCTCATGCCAAAAATCAAGGAAAAAGTGACAATTGGAGATAGTTTCCAAAATAAGTCAAGTGCCTCCTTTCGAATGCTAAATAGATAACTATTTTTTAGGGACACTTTTTCTTTCTGTTTTTTTTTTTTCTTTTTAAAAAAAAAAGTGCCATGCATTTCCCAGAAATATTGTAGAATTCTAAGAAGGACTGGGCAACACTTTGGCTCACAAATTTCACAGTTTTTGAGCACAATGTGTTCTATGCAATTTTTGGTTCAGTGGCTCTATGCCGCCTCTCATGTATGTGCAATTTTCTATCTCAAGGCTTTCTTCCATCTAGTACTACGCATTTCGTGAGCTCAAGGCTCACTAGTAGTCAGGATTGTGCAATTTCCAAGAGCTAGGCCAGTTTCCCTTTGGAATTGCGTAGTTCACTAAGGCAATCTTAGAACTACCAAAAGATGAAGTGAATAAATCATCTTGTGGATTAGAAAATGAACTAAGTGAGAAAACAAAAGGCAATATGAAAATAATAAGGCTCAGTTGAAGCACAAGTACCTAGATCGATGCAAGATGCACTGCTATAGTTTAGAAGGGAGGCTCCAAACTCAAAGCACAGGAAACATTTTCGAGGGCGGACGTAGCCTCTACAACAGATACCAAGACAGAATCTAGATGGGCTGTTTATTTGGAACAATTGGAGGTCTAATTGATACCTCATATGAGAGAGAACCCTTGTGACTATATCTAGGCTGATTCCTAACAAAATATATCTAGGGAAGGTAGTTGGTGCAATATGTGTTACCTAAGGAGTATAATGAGTACAATGTCATCATATTTGTGAAAGCATTATCAACTAAGTAATTGGTGGCTAATAAATAGGCCCACTAACTTGTTTCCAATAATAAGTATAATAATAACAGATAGTTAACATAGACCACTAGGAGATTGTATAATACAATAAAAATCATGTGAATTTTTTACAATAGTGATCTTACCCTATATTCCATAGTGTGTTTACTATATATTACATAACATAAGGATTTCACTATATTATTGATTTTACTATCGTATGGATGGCTTGGATGTTTTAAATTTTTAGGGTTTTGTCTTTCCTCCATCAAGGTTTATCTTTCCATCCATGTGGAGTGTGGTGGATGTAACACTGGTAGTGGATGTGACGTTGGTAGAATAAGATAAAGGGAAATCCATTCCAATGTGGAAGATAGATTAGGGTAGAAGAAAGGAAGAAATGGGAAGTGTCAGATATTTCTTTCAGCTAGCCATGTAAGAAGTTAGAAGGAGGGAACCTCAATAACAATATAAGTGTTAGAGTGTTATACAAAGATAAGAGCATGTAGGGATATCTAAGTGAATGTGAGGAATTTCTTCCTCATATTACTCAAAAGGGTTATAATAAAAGAAAAATGATTACTAAGTGTTTGGTCAAAATTATTTTAAACAAAGGGACAATGGTCTAAGATTTTTGGGATTTTATTGAAAAATATAAGACCTTAAAATTAGGATGAGATGGTTTGAATCGCTTGCATGCCATAGGGCCTAAATTTTATGTTCCCCTCCTCCATTGTCTCTTCTAATATAGATTGGATAATTATATTATTTTCATCACTGCTTTCAAAATAAAAAATTTAGAGGAAA
>APFE031435898.1:1796-28702 GCA_000404065.3 Pinus taeda
CAAATAGGTTAAACACATACCCACTTGTAGATCTTCTCTGATCCAGATCTCTAGCCCAGTCTGCATTAACAAAGCCACAAATATCCAACAGTCTATCCAATCCTAGTCTTCCTTGGTAGCATAAACCATAGTCACTAGTGCCATATACTTGAAAACCCACTTCATTGCTGTCCAGTGCTCCTTTCCTAGTTTTGACATAAACCTGCTTAATACTCCCACTACATGTGCAATGTCTGGTCTAGTACAGACCATTGCATACATCAAGCTACCGACTGCACTTGCATATGGAACACGGGACATGTCCTCTTCCTCTTCTAGTCAATGTGGGACTTTGGACGACTGCCTAAATCTAGAAAAGGTCATGATTATATATATGTTGTTGTGGATAGGTTCAACAAAATGTGTATTTTGATACCTTGTAATAAACAGATTACAACCAAACAAACTGCAAAACTGTTTTTTCAACATGTATGGGTTCATTTTAGATTACCCACTTCTATTGTATCTGATCGAGACACCCGATTTGTTGGGAAGTTTTGGTCAAGTCTGTGGGAACTGATGGACACCAAATTGAAGAAAAGCAGAACTTTTCATCCAAAAACTGACAGCTAGAGAGAAGTAGTTAACAGGATAGTGATCTAGTTACTCAGGGGATATTGCAGCAAGCATCCTAAACTTTGGGATGAGCATTTATCTTATGTGCAACATGCTTACAACAGAGCAAAACATTCTTCTACACAGAGATCTCCTTTTGAGACCTATTCTGGTTTCACACCAAGGTCTCCTTTGGATTTTGTTTTTGGTAGAGACACCACAGTTGAGGGACACAGTGATGTGTACAAGGAAACTATGTTCATTGAATAGATCCAAGAGCTCCACCAGGTAGTACAAGAACAGCTGGAAAAGAGCCAAGCCAAATACAAGGCAAGGCATGACAAGCATCAGATGGAGCATATTTTCCAAGTTGGTGACCAAGTCTGGCTATATATCAGCAAGGACACGATGCAAGGTGAAGGTAAAAAGCTAAAACCTATCAGGTATGGACCTTTCAAGATACTTGAGAAAATTGGTGAGAATGTTTTTTGCCTTGATCTACCAGCTTACATGCACATCTACTCAGTTGTAAATGCATATTGCTTGAGATTGTTTGACTTCTCACTAATTAAGGATCCTGAAGAGCAGAGTCAAATGCCTCCTATTGATGACATGTTACCTGAATATCTTGATGAATTGCAGGAAGACACAATTCTAGACAGGAAGGTGAGGACAACATGCACTGAAGATGTTGAGTACCTCAGAGTTGGGCTCAAGGGTTCAAAGCTGAGTAGTGCAAAGTGGATAGAGATTAGACAAGTGAGACAATTATACCCTCACTTAGTCGATGCTTGAAAACAAAATTTTGGTGGTCCAAAAGCTTTTTTTGTGGAAAGGTCGTGATCCGAATTAATCCATGAAGATTATCAGAGTTATGTGACTATATTAAATCATGATAGACTTAAAACTTGTGAACAATGAGCTATCAGGAAGATCTCTGGATAGTGGTAGTTTGTAGCTAGCAAGGAAAAACGAGGACCTCGGTCAAAGCATGTTGGCCGAGGCCCATGGAGACCACGAAGTGGTGCAAACTAGTAGTTAGGAAGTCTGGATTAGAAAACGAAGGCCGTTTATGATGCACAGTAAGCGCTAATCGTGCATCACTGGGAAAACCCCTCGAAATGGAAAGGCCTCAAGTGCTTGGTCACAAGGGAAGCCAAAAACCATGGGAAAAGCGCTAAAACCAAAGGCGGGTCCTGTGCTCCGAAACCGGTAGAATATCGGAGGCGTTTTGGGTGATAAGTGGAACTGTCAAGAGACCGAGCGATTCCATACAAAAAATGATGCGTGTCCAGTGGATGAGAGAGAAAATCGCTCTCATCGCAGGCTAATGTCTGAGCAAGTCAACCACGCGATAAGAGTGAACACTACAAGATCTGGAGGCTCCAGATCTAATGGCGAAGATTGCGCCTGATGGGAGACCAGATTCGACAGGAGAAAATAAGCCACAGCATATAAAAGTTGAAGTCCAACTTGACCGCTGAGTTGGCAGATGAATCATTACACAGAGTAACTGAAATACTGAACCGTTTGAGGAAGAGATGGTGCAGTTAATGAGAGGATCAGTGGCCACTTCCCTGTGAGACATTAGACAATGGTGATGACGCAGAGGCAGGGAATTCCAGGCGAATAGTAGCAGGCAATCCAAAGAGGTGGAAGAGGAAGCAAACAGTCCAGGACATATTGGCTTTAAGCCATAAATGAACAAATAACAGAGAAAAGGGACAATGAGAAAGAAGACAGAAGAGACAAAAGCAGAGAACAGAGAGCTAAGCTAACCTGTAGAGCTAAGGCAACATCATGCAGATAGAACTAGGCTTGAGCATTGAATTGGGCTCAACCCATTAAGACCAGTGAGGTTGAGACTTGGTAAGGAAGAGTTTGTGCACTCTAGTGGCTTGGGGAATCCAAGAACCACCCTATTGAGCATTATCTATTTCAGGAGACTCAAATTGAGCTCCCCATTGTAAAAACGTTGCTTTAAAGACAAAATAAAAGAAGGCCACCACTGAAAGCTGGACCGGAGACGTAGCCCAGGAGGATTGGGTGAAATCCTTATTAATTTGTTATGTTCTTGTATTTTGTTACTGTGTTTCTCTTACTATTTTCTAGTGTCTCTGTACTTTGCAATCTTATCGATCCGTTGCCTAGGATAACATAGACACACACCATCACATGAGTCTGTAATACCTTCATTCATTAATTAATTATCTGAGATCACTCACGAGTGATTTTTCAGATCAATATATATATATCTATATATATATATATATAATATATATATATATATATATATATATATATATATATAATATATATATATATATTATAATATATAATATATATATCTTATTTTTAACATAATATGTTTAATGAACTAATTAATCAATTGATTCAATCCTTACAATGAGTATTGTTGTTGAGAAGTAATGTGTAATCATTGGAGGTTACTCAACTATCTGTTTTACAACTTCCAAACATTCCCTAGTCATCGCCCAGTCAATCTCAATATTTAATGGTAAGGACTTTAGCTTATTAAATTCGAAAATAAAATTGATAGTAACCTTGGTGAGAAGAATCTTCAAGTGAATTCACCTTAGTGAAATTTGGTCCCCATATCACAACCTCCAATTACAATCTAATTCTGAGTTTTAATGCCAAGTTGAATCTTGAGTTCCACTTTCCGAAACCACTCAAATGATCTCACAGGAGGCCCAAGTCAATCCTTTAATGATGGATATATTGATTATGATCTTGGCTTTCCCTCATAAAGATGTGATTCCTCCAAAAGAAATACACTCAACAATCATTGTACATAATATCTCCATGCAATTTTAATGGTATTATATGGTTAATGGCCATGGGTCCCTTGAATTCCTTCTTAATAATTATTTTTTAACCCCAAGATAAGAGACTATCTCTTCCATAATTTTCCTAACTCATTAAAGTAGCATGTTACATGAGCCCACTTCGAAGGGTTGGTTAGATGGCATATGGTAATATAGCATTCGATCCCTCTAGAATTAATTTAGGCTACATATTTTTTTGCTATTCTTATGAACACATCTGTGAAATACATAGATTTAAAGGTTGCAATTTATAATTAAATAAATCATTTTTTAAATGAAAATTGTTTTTTCTATTTAAATAATTACTCAGTAATTTACATGGAAATTCGTCTATTGAACATATGAAGATATAGATCGAATGGTAGCAATTTATCACTACATGAATTACTTTTATTTGCTAACAAAAAAGAGAGTTATTTTTCCATTAAATATATTAAACCATATATTTATGGGAATATTTTAAATGTTATCTAGTTATGCTCTGAGAATGCCATTAAAATTATACAGAAAAATAGTAGATATCAAACATACAAAATAAATATACACAAAAAGTTTTTTTTTGTAGTTTTATCAAATTAAACCATGATGAGATTTACCAGTGTACATTTACATGCACTATTATAAAATACATTTTCTCTCATTTAAGAAGTTGGAAAATATTTTTGTAATTAAAAAATATGTAAAGATCACTGTTACCCTCTAAGACAAACGTGCTTGCCCTCCAAACATGCCTACCCTCTAGTCTCCACCTCTCCCTTTATGTGCATCCACCATCCATCTACCTTCCCTTCTCATCCAACAGTCACAACAACCCTCTGCCACTTGAACTACCTATCATCGTTACCCTCCCCACCACATCTCCCCATTTGCAATGTTTGGCCAACCGAGGTGACGAGCTCGTCCACTGGGGTCGTCGACTGTCCCTACACACAATCACAGACTTCCCTTGCACTTCATCGAGATGTCGAGCATACTACAGAAGAGATTATTGTTATTCTTTTCCTTTAGCCATTCTTCCACCATCGCTCCTCCCAGCCATAAACCAGGTAAATGCATAAACACCCCTATTTTTTTCAAGTTTTTTTCCCAATCACTCCTCTTTTGTGGCAACATATGCCAAGCCCTAACTATTTCCATTTTGTTTGTTCTTGTATAGGTGTGATGTAGGAAATGTTCCCTCTACGGACATAGGCAACCCCTCTAGCCCTAGAGTGGGTCTAGCCACAGTAAAACAAAATAGCAATTGATTTCCTTAAACAATCATTGTTGGAAGCCTACCTCAAAACTGATGTTCGGTGAAGCTTTCATTGCACCGCTCCAACATTCGTTTCCTTCTCCTTAATGAGCAATCAACCTGAAAAAATATAAGAGATTAACAGAACACGTAACCGAGGACAACAACGATCTATTTACTTATAAAGTCAAGAAATCATAAGCTGTCAAGTAAATTGTGCACAAGATATAAGAAATCATAATTGATTGTATTAAAATGAATCAAGTGCAAAGCTTACAACCAAGTCTTGACGTCACAAGCCTTCTCGGAGGGTCCAGCGAGTATGTTTCTTCAAACATTCACTTTCAAGGATGGGTCTCCGAAATGGAAGATATCTCTCTCTCACTCACAAGCTCTAACACAAGGCTAAGGCACTCCACAACCTCTTGCTAAACTTTCAGCAATTTCACATAGCAAACTTGTCAAACTCACACCAAAGCTATCTAATCTACTTCAATTCAAAAACCAAGAACTAGAAACTAGCAACTCATAGCAATGGTGAGTGCTTTTATAGGAGGAGGACCCTCCATAAAATGAGGGAGAGGGAGCTTATCCTCAAGGAAGGTTTCATAAAAATGGAATTACCATCCCAGAGGAGGAAAGGTGAACCAATCTAACCCAACAACCAATTCTAGAATCACCCAAAAGGGCGATTGTTTGAAATAATTCGCCAAATCTAGATTGTCGCAGGTCATCAACTAGGGCTTAGAGACAACATCACAAAGGAGCAAAGCGTTCAGACCAATCGTCGCAACAAACACCTGGAAGACTTGCACCGAGCCCTAAAATTCGACGAGCGAAGGAAACACGTGTACCCATGCAACAATGTCAACAATAATATAGTTCATGACAAGGAACTGTCACACTTTTTAAGGGTTTACTTGGGACGATGCAGAAACTTAGGAAGAGAGGGTCAATCTTCATCATTAGAGAGCACTTGCTTAATCTTCTTGCATGAGTGGGAAGATATTGACATGTTTATCTGATGCATGACATAGTGAAGGGACTGAGATGAGGTCAGTCATAAATTATTTTGTAACAAATGCCCCCTAAAACATGAAGCCGAAGAGAGTGGGAAGGGTGAAATGCTTTACAAAATCATAATTGAACTGGAACACCACCATGAAGAACCTGTGAGTGAAAGTACAACCGATATCTCTGATAGTGAAATAGATGAAGTCTAGGCATGGGTGCAGCCATCCAAAAGACATATGAAACTTGGTCTATGGTATGGAGGCAGGCACCCAATTGGTAAGACCATATATAATGATAAAGGTATGGCTGCAACCATCCATGAAGACTCGGGTATGGTCGCAGCCATCCAATCAAAGAGTCATGTATGTAATCATGAACCAATCCACGTAGCCTGAACATATGTAATCTTTGTTCGGGGCCCTGAAAACCAAACCAATCATAGTATATGTTCTAGCATGCCAACAGATGTGCTGAAGTCGAGCATGATAGAAAATCACTTGATTATCGGTCAATGATGGAAATTATTAACAAGTGTGAGAGAGACCACCAATAATTCCAATGGTTCTCAAGGTACTCTCAGTACAATCCACCAAGTGTGAAAAATGATCTGATGTCGAACACTCATGGAATCACCGAATCAAAGACCAATGATGAAATTTTGTAGTCAGGTGCGAAGAACTTTCCATTGAGGCATGCAAACTCCAAGGTACAAAAAGAGATCTTTAGATCAAACTCCTGGATAATGAGCTCATCTTGAGAGGAGGCAATTCATCACAGGAGGGCCATAATGTTTCCCCCATCAACGAAACGAGATAAGGAACAAGTGGTACATGGTGAAATAGAGCATCAGAGCAGGAGGTAAGGGTGCGAACTACAAAAGTATTATACTCTTGAACATATCGGCGACGCGACTTCGGAATGTGGCAACATTTTGATACCAAGGGATCTGAAGTTGATGCAGGCAACATAGATCAGATGGAATGTGGAAATATGGCAACCCAAAACCCTGGAAGGCCAGTGACAATGTAAGGATATCCCAACTCGATGACACGAAAAAGTGTCAACGTTCAAGAGTGACTAGCTGCCGTAGGTAACCAACAACAACTTCAAAATTTTCTCCCACGATTGGTGGTGGGTACCCCAATTACTTTTGAAAAACAAGCTTGAAGAGGATAGCATATGCTTGTAATATAAGTTCAAACTTTAGACGAATCCAACCTAGTGATATTTTAACGAGGCATAGGGAGGAGAAGCTCGAGTCTCATCATGGTGACGAGTCCAATGTTGTCACGGTTTAACGAGTTCGACATAGGTAAAACTTACAGCCTTCTTATGTTTAGAGAGTTTGAAAAAGACATGGAAAAGAAAACTCCAGGGAGGGATTTTTCGTAGATTTGTGTCCCTAAAGCCCGAAAAAGTAGAAAATAATACTCGAGAGAACCGCTTGACCATTACGATCAAAGAGTACTTTTTGTAATCAATGTTGCTGATCTAAAAAAGTAAAAAAGAAATGAGAGACACGACGTTTCATAACCAAAATCAAACTTGAAACGATAAAATTCCAGCCATCTTTTCATATTTATACGATCGAAAAAGAGCTTGAAATTGGACCGCCATTTTATTCCAGTTTAATGAGTAAAAAGGAAAACTCGACAATCTTTTGATCTTTCATAAGTCAGAAAAGAGCTTAAAGAAGACTTATAGGAAATTTCACAATATGGACCAAGTATGTATCAATCATTATATGTATCCATCACCCCTATTTCTGCACAGAAAAAACAAAGTATAAGATCCATTCAACAAGAATGTACTATAAATTTGAAAAAGGTCAAAAAACCCTAAGACCATAGGTAAAACCCAAAATATGTTGCAAAAACACAAGCCCTATAGTTTAAAACCCTAAATGTTTGAAAAATATCTTATATAAAGGCCTATGGTAAATCATTTTTACATTGTGTTCTGAGTTTTTAACCTTTGGTAACTTTTCAACTACATAGCTATACGATTTTGGAAACCCAATTCCATCACCCGTGGTCAACCATTTCGCGCAAGACTTTCACCAAGTTAGTAAATCAATCCCTTCTCTGCATTTTTATTGTTTTGAAGTTGAATTTCATGCATTTTAGGTGATTTTTAAGTGAATTCTTTGATTCACAATCACTCCTCGTTCGTTGTGGAAGTCCATCATAGGCTAGTGATGATCGAGGATTTTATAGACACCAAAAATGGCATCGTTGTGGGAAACAAGTGTACTACTGCGATGATCCGACAAAAAATTAACTGTGAAATCGAGCCATCACCGCTATTTTAAAAACTGCTACGACGACACCGCGAAATATGAATTTTTTTATTTTGGCAGCATTTTGAACAGTCGAAACAATTATAATTGATATTATTTTATGTCGGGTGTGATAGTGGTGTAGGTGTGGCAAGAGTGAACTCATGACGTTGATGATGAAGGAGCACTCAATGATCCTTAATGCAGAAGAGCCCTGCAAAACTGTAGGCTACTAAAATTTTTCCTCACACCACTCCTTCGGGCACAACTAGACTTGCTCGAGTTCTTGATTCACTCGTGGAACCCAATAGAGGGAAAGTTTGTTATTCGGGGTCAGGAGATTGAGTTCGATTCAACTGAGATATATTTCCTGATAGGCTTATCTCATCGAGGTGAGAGACCTCGCATGGAGGGCATGTGGGTTGGCAGACAGACTCTTGATATGCTGATTGCACGAGTGTGTCTGTGGGCACATAGCCACTAGTGGGAAACTACAAATCCCAACGGTGGAGGATTTGACACTTCGTGTCTTACTGTTCATGATTACGAGAGCAGCAGGCTCTCAGGCACAGCATGGGGCAACTAAGACCCAACTGCAGTAGGCTCTAGATTGCCTTAATCTGACCATGTATGACTGAGCTGAAGCAGTGTCTTTGAACATAAAGAGACAATTGACCAAATGCTTATGCCGAGAGACCAAACAGTTTGGATGGGTCCATCTTGATACAGCTCATGCCAGGGTGGGTACCATCACTCCAATTGTAGGATATGGACCTGTATGTGTCAGGACCATGATAGATTCGCATCACCAGATGGGCACATGTGATGCCACGAGGAGGTGGCAGCTGGCCAGTCTGATGCAGAGTACTCTATTGGGAGTGGCTGGATCACGAGATGGTTTTTGTTGAGGATTGGCCCTATGTGGACACAGAATTCTAAGGAGATCCTAACATGCTGCTCCCACCCAGCGAGCAATGGGGCAGGAGAGGTAACACACTTGGTTAACTGCCACATCGTTTACATGTTTTTGGATTTTTAAATGTATATTTCATAATCATCATGTTTATTTCATTTGCAGATGTGGGACATGAGAGGCCTGTGTGTCTTTCCCTTATAGTATAGAGGGAGGAAAACAGAGAGCTAACTCTGTTGTGCCCAAGCGGTGATGCAGAGGAGGATATTTCCCAAAACCTCAAGGGCCTAATCGAGGGGATCTCAGATTATATGGGGTTCGAGGAGGTCCCATTAGAGTATCAGAGACACACTGCTGGTGTATCACCTAGGCTCCACAGACTGCTGAGACGAGTGGTGTGGGCGGTGGTCTACTATAGGGAGCAGAACCCATCAGAGTAGAACCCTCGGTTTCTTTTTCAATTATTTTTAAGAGACATGTGTCTCAGATGTATCACGAACACATACTCTATTTTTTGACATATACACCATTTTTACCACCTCGGTGCAACCAGACGATATATATATATATATATATATATATATATATATATATATATATATATATATATATATATATATATATATATATATATATATATATATATATATATGAACTATCTATGGTTTAGTATTGTGTCTAAATGCTTGCATACACTGCTTTGATTATAAATTGTGTAAATGTCTGTCTAGTACATGATTTGTCAATGCATTAGTTAATGTGTTTAATCTTCTTGGAATGTGTTGATATGTGATAAAATCAAAATTTATTTCCAATAATATAACACACAAATACAACCTTAAAATTTGAGTGCTTATGACAGAGTAATGCCCGTTAAGCTGGAGAACAACAAGGTTAGAATCCAAATTCACAACCAATGCACGAATATCAAGGTTAACAGCCTCGGACAATAGTTCAATGAAAGCTCTATATTCAGCGACATTTCTTGTGGTACAACCTAGACAAATTCCTTGGAGGTCTACTAACTCACCATGAGGATCTTAGATCACCCATGCGGTGGAGGAAATATTCTGGGTACTACGGCAGGCACCATCAGAAAAACCAATGTAAGGTGAACCAGACATCTGCACAGGAAGTAAAAAGACACAATAAGTGGCGATAACATCTACACACCAAGCCACAGATGCACACACAATGAAAACACACGTATGTACATAGCAAATGCATGAAACTCATGCATAATATTTTTTGAGATAAAGCCCATTCTGGAGCTTATCTAGAGGATTCCCTTCATAATCAATCAGCTCATACGCTGCTTTTTGCAAAACAAATTTCATAATATAAGGCCCATGGCACATAGGCTCGAATTTGCCTGCCTCTAGCTTATCATTTGATTGATCATAGAGCAAGACTAAGTCTCCTTCAATGAAAGAATGAGGGGTAATGGTTTGATTGAAGTCAGTTTTGACTCTCTTCTTTTGTGCTTCAATAAATAAAGAGGCTAGTCGATGGGTCTCATCTAGCAACTCTAGGTAAAGAAGACGTTCTTCTACTAAGGTAGTATTCGGAAGTAATTCGACAACTAATTTAAGAGAAGGGGTCTCACATTCAATCGGAAGGGTAGGCTCCATACCATAAAGAAGCTGAAACGTGGTGAATCTAGTGGCATCCTTCACAGAAGTATGGTAAGCCCATAAGGCAGAAAACAACATCAAATGCCAGTTAGACTTGTCCATGCCAATGGTACATTAAAGCATCGTGACTAACACCTTATTGATGGCTTCTACTTGGCCATTGGCCTGAGGATAGTACGATGTCAAACTATCATCACGAAAGCCTAGCTCGGTTGTTAACTCAGTCATCATATGACCATGAAAATGGGAACCATGATTAGTGACAATATCCTGAGGGACTCCTAACCGAGTAATTACATGATTGAATAAAAACTGAGTTGTTGTCTTACTGTCGTTAGATAATGTAGGCATCGCCTCTGCCCATTTTTTAAAATAATCGATGGCAACGATGATAAACCCATGCCCCCCAACTCAGTGAAGGTTATAGGTCATAAAAGCTATGCCCCATTTACCAAAAGGGCCAATGGTAATGACAAGGTGTAAAGGAGAGGGAGGCACACGCATCTTCCGCTTGTAGATTTGGCGTGCATAACAAGAAAGGACAACAATAATGCAGTCCTTAAAAATAGATGACCAAAAATAACCAGCGTGGAGGATCTTTTGGGCGGTAGCATAACCAGACATATGACTACCACAGGCACTAGAGTGGCAGTCGTTCAAGACTCGTTAAGCTTCCTCAAACGTCAAACAACGACGAAGAACAGAATCAACGCTGAGATGGTATAGGGTGTCCCCAATAATACGATAAGGCTGAGAATGATGGCGAATATGTTGCCGAGCATCCATGGACAAATCAGGACGAATGGAGGACATCTGGAGGTAGATAATAATATCCCCATACCAAAGATCAAGGGTGCTGATCAAGAGAAGAGTATCACTAGAATGTGATCCTCTAATTGAGAGGGTGTGGTAGAGGATGGTAACGAGCACAATAATTTAGTGAAGACAAGGGATTTCTTAGACTTGGCCGTAGTAAACTCCAAATCAAACTCTTGAAGGATAAAAATCCATTTCGAGTATTTTCCCCCCCAGCAATTGACGCAACAAGATGTATGTCATCGGGTTGCAATTAGAAATCACAGTTATCATTCGTAACAGAATATAGTGACAGAATTGTTGGATAGAATGAACAGTTGCCAAAGCCAGCTTCTCGACATAAACATATCGAGTTTCCGTGTCGATTAAATTGTGACTAAGGTAATATATAACATTTTCCATACCATCATCATCATCTTGAACCGAGACCATGCCAATGGTACTATCAGCGGTGGCCAGATAAAGAGTATAGATGTGGTGATAATTAGGCGGATGCAATAAAGGAGTAAAGACAAGGAGTACCTTGAGTTGCTCGAATGACTCTTGTGCAGCGACATCCTAAACAAAGGAGGTGACACCCTTTAATAACCACATATAGCCTTTAGCAATTGCAGCGTAGTTTAGAATAAAACGACATAAAAATATCTGCGTTACCCCCCAAACTCTGCAACTGCTAGAAAGAAGCAGGAGGAGGAAGCTTCAAAATCTTCATCCTTGAGGGGATGCAGTCGGATGCCCTCCTTGGAGACGACAAACCCAAGAAGTCTATCGGATTCGACGCAGATGACACATTTATGTAGATTAAGATAGATATGGTAGTGTCGACAGTGAAGAAAAATTTTGCGGAGGTGATTTGGATGGTCATGGAGCTTTGCTAAATGAGCTAGAAGGTCATCTAGGAAAGGTTGCACAATGTGACGAATGTCATGAAACGTGTAGGACATTGCGCCTTAGAAGGTAGTGCCAGTATTTTTGAGACCAAAACGGAGCTTCTTATAGGTGAAGTTCACCCACCAGCAGATGAAGGTGGTTTTGTGTTAATCCGTAGGTGATATATTGATCTGGTTGTAACCAGAAAAACCCGTCCATAAATGAATAAATTTCACTCCCAGCACAATCGTCAATGAGCTGGTCAATGAAAGGTGTAGGATAATTATCTTTGAGACAAGCACGATTAATGTCGTGGTAGTCAACACAAACCCTAATAGTGCCCTACTTCTTGGTCACAAGGACAATATTAGAGTCCCAATTAGTGAGTGGGATAGGGTAAATAAACCCAGCTTTAAGAAGTTTTCAACTTCGCCTTTAATAGCTGCAACCTTTCGCAGGTGCACGGGGTGTAAATGCTGTAGAATAGGTTTGGCACTAGAATACATAAGGATCTCATGCACTATGATACTAGGATCAATTATGGGCATCTCTTCATATGTCCAAGCAAAAACATCGTGAAATTCTCTGAAAATATTAGTATAAAGTTGAATCTCCTCAAGAGTACATGTTACGCCAATGTGTATATTCTCGACAATCCCTGGTTTGACAATGATGTCGATGGGGATCATTTGCTTAATGTTCCCCATTTTGCCTTCAAAGAAAACTTCATGGACTTGAATAGGCATCTGAAGAGGTTGGGAGGGGACAGAAGAAGCAAACTGCTCAAGACAAGTAGTCATGGCCCCATGGTTAGGGAGAAACGAGGAGCGATGGTGATAATAAAACCAAGGAGGCTCCTCAAAAGACATAGTAGGAAATGTTTCCTCTGCAGATAGAGGAAATCCCTCAAGCCCTAGAGTGGCTTTAGTCACAACGAAACAAAACAAAAATCGATTTCCTTAAATAGTCATTATTGGAAGCCTACCTCAAAACTGATGTTCGGTGAAGCTTTCGTTGCACTGCTCTAGCTTTCGTTTCCTTCTCCTCAATGAGAAATAAACCTGAAATAACACAAGAGAACAACAAAACATGTAACTGAGAACAACAATGATATATTTACTTATAAAGTCAAGAAATCATAAGCTATCAAGTAAATTGTGCACAAGATATAGGAAATCATCATTGATTGTATTAAAATGAATCAAGAGCAAAGCTTACAACCAAGTCTTGACATCACAAGCCTTCTCCGAGGGTCCAATAGGTATGTTTCTTCAAGTATTCACTTTCAAGGATGGGTCTCCCAAATGGATGATATCTCTCTCTCACTCACAAGCTCTAACAGAAGGCTAAGGAACTCCATAATCTCTTGCTAAACTTTCAACAATTTCACATAGAAATATTATCAAACTCACAACAAAGCTATCTAATATGCTTCAATCCAAAAACCAAGAACTAGAAACTAGCAACCAGCCACTAGCAACTCATAGCAATGGTGAGTGCTTTTAGAGGAGGAGGAGCCTCCATAAAATGAGCGAGAGGGATCTTATCCGCAAGGGAGGTTTCATAAAAGATGGAACTATGATCCTAGAGGAGGAAAGGTGAAGCAATCTGACCCAACAACTAGTTCTAGAATAACCCAGAAGGCCAACAATTTGAACTAATTCGCCAAATCTGGATCATCGCAAGTCATAAAATAGGGCTTAGTGACGACATCACAAAGGAGAAAAATGTTCGGACCAATTGTTGCAATAAACACCTGGAAGACTTTTGGTGAGCCCTAAAATTCGACCATCGCAAGAAACACATGTACCCTTCCGACGATGTTGCAACTATATAGTTCATGATAGGGAACTGTTGCACTTTTTAAGGGTTTACTTGGGACGATGCAGAGGGTCAGTGAGCTTGCCAGGTTTTTCTCCATTCCCACCACCTACGTTAAAGGGCCAACATCCCTCTAAAATTTTTTGTCTACAAAAAGAAAATTGACACTAACATCATAAGTTCCATAATCACTATGGTGTACCACACGTGAATATCGCAGTCTGAATTTGATTAGTTATTGCATGAATTTGAGAGATTATTTTTGAATTAAACTATAAATTTATATGATCATAAATTTAATCCTTCTATCCAAGGGTTTTATTCCAAGTGTAGTTTCTACATTTGATAGTATTCATTAAAATCTAAAGAACAATGGATTCTTACCATAAGAATTTGATTTGTGGAGGTGGTTTACAAGAAACATAGCGATCCTAAAGGAATGATAATGCTACAACAAATTGAGAGGACATGCACAAGTTCACAATAGTATTTAGTAGCCATTCTTATTTTTACATGGGTAGATGCAGACATGGGAAAAAACTTTGTCGATTCATCTTGTGAATTATATAATAAATTTGATTCATTTAACAAACCTTACTATCACAAGTGTGTTCATGATATTTCTTTACCTCCATGGCCTCAGCTTGGGAAGAGACAACCACAATGCACAAATCCCACTCAATAGTCACATACAGGTGTTGTCCTTTCCCCTCGATAGCCCGTAGTGGGTGAAACATATTTTTGTTTCCTCAAAAATATATTTTCAGCCCACCACTTCATGGTCTCGATTTCCATAGCCATGGTCGAAGTTAATAAACTGTTGGAGAATGAAAACATTAGCTCTTGAAAATCACAACAAAAACATATAATCATGCATAAATAATTTATGTAGCAATGCTTCACGCTCCCCACCTCCACATCCATCAATCTTGAATTCAGATGAAGCATATTCGAATGGGGTTCAATCGCAACCATCCAAAAATTACAAATATCGACTCATAAATAAAGTCAATGTCAATACATCCAAGGGGGCGGGGTCTATATAGACATGCCTATCGGTGAACTAATAAAAATAAATTATATGTTTATAACTAATACTATCACATACCCCCTGGGCGCCACACAACTAACCACCTACTATTCTTTACTTGTTTCATGATGTGGACCTTTGGGTTCCCTTAATAGACTTATTTACTACAATAGGAATAAATCCTTCAACATTGTCTGTCCATACATTACAACTTGGAGGAAAGAATCAATCACGGGAATTCAACAATATGAGATTATGCATTCGAAATTTCAGTACTTTGATGACTTCATACAAGCACTAATTGAAGAATTAACATAAATAAACCATGGAAAGCATTGCCATATATCATTGTCATAATCCTACGGGCCTATTCAAAAGAATACTGACATATATTTTATGCAATACAAACCTCAGTAGATGCAATTTCACTCCATCATGCATAATACATAGCATAGATGACCTAAACCAATAGGCTTTACAATTTCAAGCATTTAGAACATATATATATAATATAATAATATATATATATATATATATATATATATTATATATATAATATATATATATAGTATATATAGATATATATCATGCATAATCATTCACCAACTTAAAAAATCAAGATCACACATAAGTTTAAAGATGTAACAACATAACAATTATTGCATAAATCCCACATATTATGTTCCTTCACTGAATTTAACTTGGATTACCTTTATGTGCCATAATTTTCACATGCATCCATATATAATCATCTCATAAATGCCATTAACAAAGACAAAGCTACTCATGCATAGTGGTCACATGCAATTTATTCAATCATCTCATAATAAGGAAAACTCAAGAAAATTCTCTCATATGCTAAATGAATTGACAACACAGAGGGAAAACAATCAACATAGAGAACTTCTCATGCAAGCCAGACTCTCTGAATGTCACTTGGAAAACCAAGCACCACCACCCAACCTAGAATGGGCTTTCTCGAGTTCACCCCCGAGTTGAGAGTTCTGGCCATGGATCAACTACCTCATGTTGATCTCTTCAATGGGTATTTAATACCCTCTTTCATGATATGGTTTTCTTTAGCAACATTCTGCTTTTAGGTGGATAGTTTTATAAATTTTTGTAGGGTTTTCATTGAAAATCTCAACTTTCTCTCCTATGAGGCTTTTCCCACAAAAGCTTGCCTTTCTCTCTTGCAAGGCTTTTATTTTTTCTTAAACTTAGCATCTTTCTCCAGCTAACTTACTTAATGGGTATTTATCTCAAAATCCATTAATATTATCTAAAATTGGAGCTATAAGTCTTATCATGAAAGAATTATCCATTCCCATTCACCAATGGGATTTGGCAAGAATCTCATCTCTTGGTGTCTCGCTTTTCCAAGTGATTAATTTAATTTATATATTTAATAAAAGATTATTTACTTTTCTTCTTACGAATTAGACCTATATTTTCTTATCTTAGGTTAGTAGAGTTTTACAGAGAATGGAGGGGTGTTACATTGATGTGGAAGGTTGACCAAATTATGTGGCAATCCACAATTAGACTAATATTTCACTTGAAAACCAATCAGCTACATGTTAGTTTGGTTTTGTACTTGTACTTTCTTTCCGAGGATCCTGCTAAGCCAACCAAACACCACCAGTCCCACTTTGGCTTTCCCACTCTCAATTGCTTCGATATGCACCCTTGATCTCACTTCTCCCAATCCAACGGATATCGCGCAATCTTGTGTGAATTCTAGCATGACCGTTATCAGATCGAGAGCGCGCTATATTTATGGTTTTCCTATTCTATTTGTCACCACTTAGGTTTCTCGTGTGAAATTGTGAAATACCATTTACCATTTCTGAAGTGCGCGAGATACTACTTACCACTTAGCAATACGGCCCATGTGCTTAATATGTGCTTTTAATAGATATGTTTTAACAAATATTTACCGCTTAAGCTGAGCATAACCCTTAATGCAAATCAACTATGATTTATCAATAAAATACATAAACAAAGAATAATACCTGATTACTGTCTAGAATGTCGGTACACAAATTCAAGAGAATTTCTGATCAGGAATAATATGTAACGCCACACTTAATCAATTTATTCAATACAATAGAAATTACAGAGTCTTGGCCCGCTCGCTCGATTACAACATTTGTCTAACCTCTATTTCACTCTCAAACCCTATCTCTCTCTCTCTCAATCTCTTGCTTACTCACTCTCCTATTCCATCTGATCCCTATCATTACATTTTTTTCTATTTTATGGATCAAATCCTATCCTAACTAGATTGACAACTCATTCTCTATTTTTATCAGTTTAACAATTAAATTCCTATTCTCAAGCTCAAGACACACTTATTCTAACACTTATCTCCTATTCTAAAAATAATACAATGATTTATTTATTACAATAATTGAAGTAAATATCAATTCAAGAGATCCAACCCTCTCTACTAAAACTGATTTTAACCAAGTGGGTCAATGAAATTCATCTCATGTTAGCCACAACATGTGAACATACTTTCACATTGTTGGCTAAGTCTGGATGCTCCTGCATCGGACTCTCGTGGAAGAAAAGAATCATTCATCAATTTTTTAGGGTTTACTCCATACTTCTGTAATTCTACTATTGTTAACCAATTTTCATCCTCCATTGGTTGTTCCTTCCATTTGAGTAGATATTGAAAATAAACCTATCCTCAGGTTCTTTTGGATACACTTTTCTTTAGAACAACTTCCACCTCTTTCTTGACTGTCTTTGGCATTTATTCTTCCCAATTTAAAGTTTGAACTTCATCTTGTGCTGGCTCATATTATAGTTTTGACTCTATCCCTTTATATGGATACAAATCTGCAACATTGAAGATAGCTAATATTCCAACCCCTTTTGGCAATTCAATTTCATAAGCATTGGTTGAAAACTTTCTCACAATTATGCATGGCCCTATGCTTTTCATTTTTAGTTTATTATAATTCCCAACAGGAAATATTTCTTTCCTCAAGTACACCATCACTAGATCACCCACTTGGAATTCTTTTTCTTTCCTATTCATATCAGCTCTTTGTTTGTATTTTCCATTGCTTTCCTGCAATCTCTCTTTGCCATCTTCCTATAGTCTCTGCATCTGATTTGCAAACTCTTCAGCATTTTCACTTCTTGTCTCTTGTTTGCCCAAATTTCTGATTTCATACACACCTATTGGATTCATTCCAAAAACAATATGAAATGGACTCATCCCTGTACCTCGGTTTGGAGTATCATTTTAAGCAAACTTAGCTTGAGGAAGTGCTAAATGCCACTGCTTAGGATTGTTATACACTAAACTTCTCAATATTTTTCCTAGGCTTTTGTTTACCACTTCAGTCCGTCCATTTGTTTTAGGGTGATATGCTAAACTGAAGCTAAGGTTGGCACCTAGTTTCTTCCAAAGTGTTCTCCAAAAATGCCCAACAAATTTTATATCCCTATCAGATACAATACTTATAGGCAATCCATGTAACCTTACAACTTCTGAAAAACCAGATTAGCAATATGTGTTGCATCACTAGCATTTTTGCATGGAATGAAATGTTTCATTTTAGAAAATCTATCTACCACAACATAAATGGAATCATTTCCTCTTCAAGTTCTAGGTAATCCCAAATTAAAATCCATACTAACTGCATCCAATGGTCTGTCCGGTATTGGTAATGGCTGGTACAATCCTATATTTTGGCTTCTCCCCTTAGCATGCTGACATGTCTTGCACTTCTCAATAAATCTCTTAACATCAGTTTGCATCTTTGGCCAGTAGTAAAAAACATTTACTTGAGCAAAGGTTTTGTCTTGTCCAAAGTGTCCAGATAACCTCCACTATGTCTCTCCTTGATTATGTTTACCCTCATAGAACATTTGGGAATGCACAGTTTGTTACATTTAAACAGTAAACCTCCTTGGATAAGATAATCTAACCGCTAGCTTCTATTATGAACTGCTGTATTTTGTCCAACTGCATAAATATCTTTAAATTCTGCACCCTCTTTATACATATCAACCATTCCTTCAGATCCTACAACACCAACTCTTAATTCTTGAACAATGAAATTTAGCTTGCTTAGAGAATTAACAACTTTTTTCAACTTACCACTTGTATGTTTTATCACAAAAGTGAAATTCTGAAAAAATTCTACCGACTTGGCATGCTTTTGGTTCAATTCCGGTTGGTTGTTTATGAATTGTAATGCTTGATTGTCAAAATACAATACAAACTCCTTTGGTAGCAAATAATGTATCCATTTTTTTAAAGATTTCACAATAGCATAAAATGCTTTATTATAAGATAAATATTTATTGTTAGCTTCATTTAGTTTCTCACTAAGGTGTGCCATTGGTCTATGTTCCTGACTTAAAACTGCTCCAGTTGTAACTCCACTAGCATCAGTTTCAACCTGAAAAACTTTTCCAAAATCAGGCAAAGCTAAAATTCGTCTTTTTCTGTAATTTTCTTCTTTAGCAACTTAAACTTTTGGTCTGATGCTTCTTTCCACTTGAATGGCTGATTAGTCTCTTTGATTTTTCAATAATTGGTGCGCAAATATGACTAAAACTTCTGATAAGTTTTCTATAAAAACTTGCAAGACCATGAAAACTTCTTACCTCAAATATATTTCTTGGAGTTGGTCAGTTCCATATTGCTTGGACTATCTCTGGATCCATTTTCATACCTTCTTTAGAAACTATAAACCCCAAATAGATTAATTCTTCTTTCATAAAACTACATTTCTTCAGATTTATCAATAGTTTCTCTCTCTGTAGAGTTCTTAGAACCACCTTAAGATGCTCCACATGTTCCTCTTTGTTTCGACTGAAAACTAGAATATCATAAAGATAAACAATGACAAAATTGTGTGCATATTACTTCAAGACTTCATTCATCGATCTCGTGAATGTGATGGGTTCATTAGCGAGTGAAAAAGGCATCGCTAACCACTCATACAACCCGCTATTTATTTTCAATGCAGTCTTCCATTCATCTCCTTCTCTAATCCTTATTTGATGGTATCCACTCTTCATATCCATCTCAATAAAATACTTTGACCCAGTTAAACAATCAATAAAATCATCCATGCATGGTAAAGGAAACCTATACATGATAGTAATCTTGTTTATGATTCTAGAATCAGTACACATACGCCATTCACCTCCTTTCTTTGGACTGAGTAATGTTGGTACAACACATGGACTAAGATTCTCTCTGATTAATCCCTTATCCATCAGTTCTTGCACTTGTCTCCCAACTTCTGCATTTTCTTGAGGAGCTAACCTATATGCTACTTTATTTGGCAAACTTTCTCCAGGTATTAGATCAATGTGATACTAATACTCCTGATTCTTGGTAATGAATTTGGCAACTCATCCACAATAATATTAGCAAAATCATTCAACAGAATTTTGATTTTTTCAGATAAATCATCTAAGTTTGTGGAAGTCAAAATTACCTTAGGTATCCTTATGATAGCAAAATGTATATGTTCATCTTTCTTGACTTCTTGCAACAAGTCCTTCCCACTTATCAACATAACACTATTTTCGGGTGCTTCTTTTTCTGGTTCCTCCTTCACTGGCAACAACGTGTGTTTATTTCTATCCTTCTCTAAAGTATAAGTGTTTCTTCTCCCATCATATATGGATTTCCAATCAAGTTTCCAAGGTCTTCCCAACAATATATGGCATACATCCATTGGCATTACATCACATAATACCACATCCTTATAACTACCAATTTGGTTCTCTAACTTACATTGTTCTGTCATAATAAGCTGATGTCCTTTTTGCATCCACCCTAATGTTTTCATTAATCCCAACTTGTCCACCATTTCTATAGAAACAAGGTTATTACTACTTCCACTTTCAATTATCACTTTATAACATTTTCCTTTGGACTTGCATGTAGTTCTAAATAAAAAGTTTCTTTGAGCTAGCTCTATTGTCTCTTTCTTTGCTTTAAGAAATACCCTTTTTAGTAACAAGGATTCTCCTAGATTGGATGATTCTTCCTTATTTTCAATTTGAGGTTTATATTCCTTTCCCTCAGCCACATTCACATTCCACTGATTTTTTTCTTTATTATGAGGACAATCCCATGATCCATGTCCCCATTCTCCACATGTATAACACCGAATTTCTCTTCCTTGACCTCTTCCTCTAGGTGCCAATCTCCCTCTACTAAAGCCTCCTCTCCATGGTAATCTACTACTTAAACCTCCTGCTTCACCTTGAGGGTGCTGAAATCTTGATCTATAAGTTCCTCTACCTCTTGCCAAACTTTTCCCTCTATTCTTCTGATTTTACTTCCTCAATATCTTCTCCTCTGCCTTTAAAGCTACTTGATAGGCATCTTCAATTGTCTTCAAACTCAGCAAACTGATTTAATCTTTTATGTCATATCTTAATCCATTGATGTAGCTAGGTACCTTTTCTATGTCATCCTCTGCTGTCCTGCCCTAATGCTCAACTTATAAAATTCTTTTGTATATTTTTTGACAGTCATTCCATTTTGTCTCAAATTTTGTAACTATCTGAAAATATTTAACTGATCATATTTTAGCATGAATTTACCTTTCAACCTACTCAGCATTTTATCCCATTGTTTGATCTTGGGCTTCCCCTTTCTATCTCTGGATGTTTGTAGTTCATCGCACCAGATAGTTGCACGACCCTTGAATCTGGTAACTACAAATTTCACCTTCTTCTTGTCATCAACCTCCTCATAGTCGAAATACTTGTCCAATGAACTAATCCAGTCCATCAATTCTTCTACATTGAGATTCCCGTCATACAAAGGTATTTCCACCTTTGGTCTTCCACTTGCTTTAGCCAATATTTTGATAACTTTGGCAGCTTCACTTTCATCCTCTTCTTCTTCCTCATAAGATTCTTCTGCAGCACTAGCATCTTCTTCATCAGGTGCTCTCCTTTGAGTAGTTTCCATTGTCTCCATCATTGTACATAGGTTTCAAATCTCTTTCAACAAAACTGCATTCACTACAAGTCTCCCCCGACCTATGCCAACTCCTCTCCTAGGTGGCATGTTTATTGTAGCAAACTTAATCCTTAAGCTCTGATACGAAATGATCTAGAAGGTTGACCAAATTATGTGGCAATCCACAATTAAACTAATATTTAACTTGAAAACTAATCAGTCGAGCGTTATTCCTACTTTTTATGTGTACTTTCTTTCTGAGGGTCCCGCTAAGCTGATGAAACACTGCCGGTCCCACTTTGACTTTCCCACTCTTGAGTGCTTCAATTTGCACCCCTGATCCCACTTTTCCAGATCCAATTGATATCACGCAATCTCGTGTGAATTCTAGAATGACCATTATCAGATCGAGAGAGTGCAAGATTTCTGCTTTTCTTATGCTACATTTCACCTACTAAGGTTTCTCGTGTGAAATTGTGAAATACCATTTACCATTTATGAAGCACGCGAGATACTGCTTACTACTTGGTAATACTTCCCATGTGCTTAATACACGCTTTTAATAAATACATTTTAACAAAGGTTTGGTGCTTAAGCTAAGAATAACCCTTAATGAAAATCAACTGTGATTTATCAATAAAATGCATAAAGAAAAAATAATACCCGATTAGGGTCTAGAATGTCGATACATAAATTCAAGAGAATTTCACACCAGGAATAATATGCAATGCCACACTTAATCAATTTATTCAATACAATAGAAATCACAGAGCGTTGGCCCTCTCGCTCGATTACAACATTTTTCTGACCTCTGTTTCACTGTCAAACCTTATCTCTCTCTCTCTCAATGTCTCGCTTACTCACTCTCCTATTCCATCCAATCCCTATCATTACATTTCTTTCTCTTTTATGGATCAAATACTATCTTAACTGCATTGACAACTCAATCTCTATTTTTATCAGTTTGGCAATTAAACTCCTATTCTCAAGCTCTGAGACACACTTATTCTAACACTTATCTCCTATTATAAAAAATATACAATGATTTAATTATTAGAATAATTGAAGTAGAGATAAATTCGATGGATCCAACCATCTCTACTAAAACATATTTTGACCACTCAGGTCAATGACATTCATCTCATGTTAGCCACAACATGTGAACATACATTCACAATGCTGGCTAAGTCTGAATGCTCATGCATCATAGATACTGCCCCCCTTAAATTTACACCGTCCTCGGTGTATTACTGCATTTTACAATATTATTTCCTCATGAATAGGTAGTTGTTTCTGAATTTACATGCTCCCATAGCCTTTCCATCTGATGCATATCTTCCAATATATATTGCTTACAAAGGAGTTCTACCAGTACATCTCCTTTCATCACTACCTGTAACATTTGTTTCAATCCATTTTGTGAGATATTTTAGATGTACAAACTCAACTTTGTTTACTATAGCTAATATGATAACATGATATTTAGTACTACTATTTGAGTAACTACAGGTTATGTTTCTCTTCATTTAAATATCATTCCTCATGTTCATTGTATTTGAAGAAATGCATGTTCTTCCCCTACATTCTTCCAATTCCTTTGTGTTCTTTCCGAACACTTGCATCCTACAGTTTCCCTCCATTAATCACAATCAGTCAAATGAGCACATTTGACTAATCACATGCATAAAATAACATATCTAGTTAGCTCAACATAACCATAAAAGTCATACCTCATATGTAACCATCGTAAGTAGAACCATATGTCATATGTAGAGTAACATTGAAGGAAAATACATATACCTATCCTTAGTTTCCAATACAAATTCTTATTTTCAACTTTTTTCCTGCCTCTATACACACTCTAGATCAGTTTCCTTTCTAGGAAATCACCCAGTGTATTATCTTCTACCATGTACACCTTCAAATAGTGTGCATTACACACACAGAGCTATAGATGCCATATATCGTCATGCAATACATGCATCCATGCCTGTATCATCTGTACGTGTACCAAATATAAATGCCCATAACATCACCTGTATGACATACATATGTTTTAAACCATGGTAGTATTATGCTAAAAATTCACTTATGTATTACCTTTGGGCAAGTTCTATTAAACCATGATGATTTTACCAATAGGAGGCTAAGAAATTTCATGGACCTATTTAACTTCTACAACCGATGAATAATTTAATGTCAACATATTCAAGTTATTTTATATAGAAAATTCTTTTAATGCGACTTCTGGTTGTAGTACAATGTCACAAAAATAGTACCATAGATGTAATCATACATAGTACAAATTTTTCATACCCATAAATTTGAGGTTTGGAAGTTAATGAGTAACTAGAACAGGCCTTAACGACAATAGAATATGACCTCTGGTTAATCATAATGTAGACTATTAACTATGATAGTCAATCTAGTATGGACTTCAATGTTATATTTGAAGTATAATAACACGCTGTTATGGTACTCAACAAACCCCCATTATATTTAGACTAAGGAGAAAGTACAATGGGGACCCTTTAAAATCTTTCAGATAGAATCCTTCTTTCTTTAGATAAAATAGGATAAGTTTGATGTTTTACTCTTTGATTTTTGAATAAAACAAAATTATTTATGAATAAGGTCATAAAACCTTTTAGGAATCTTTTTGTAGTTTTAAAAGATGAACTACAAGTGTAAATCAGTCCTGAAATTAATGAAAATGCTATAAATGAATAGGTCTTATTAAATAATACACATAGTATTGGAAATTTCAAATAACAACTGCAAAGCTAAATCTATGAAAAGACGAAATGTGAACTTGTGAAATTACAATAAGTTGATAAGCCAAATACAAACGTCGATTATGAGATTATGAAATGTGAAATTGTGGTAATCTGAATTGTGAAATTCTTAGCTGATATTGCATCCCATCAAGAGTCAATATCACATTCTATCAATTAACAGATGTTGATATTGCGTTCTATTAAATTTCCATCTTTCGGTAATATACATCCCACGCTTATATACTTTTTAGAAATCGTAGATCACTGAGCTATGTAACGTCACCCCATAGCACACGCCAATAAAATATTTTTTGATATAATGATAGGTATTAGTATCACGTGAATAAATGTTTGGAAATTTAATGACCATTCTTCGTAGTTCTAATTTTTAGGTTTTTTGTTGACTGGTAATAATTTTTAGTTAATGTGAAGGGATTTCCATATAACTCACATTTAATTGATATGACCATTTGCATCCTTTGAAGCTCTTGCTACTTATGTAGGTTGGTTACACTACAGGTAAATTGTAATAAAGGGTAGTTAGAGGACATGTCAAGAATAATCAAGGCAAGGAGGAAGTCCGTAACACATCAAGAACCAATCTTGCTACCTGAAGAATTGTCTAAAACATCTCCATTTTTACAGATACTACATGCACTCTAGAATTGGTTTTGCCTCTTGGGAAGCGATATGTAAACTATTTGAGGATGAAAATATGAGAGTAGTTGTGAAATAGACTGCTACTGCTGATGATTCACCTCGAAGTAACAACACTGCATGGAATGATGCAGTTAATTCATTTCTTCATAGAATTTGTACTTGCCCTAAAACCCTACCATATACAGATATGGTGAGATAGGTTATCAACTAGCTAGAAATTATAGACAGAACATTTATAATGCCAAGCAAGATATTTATTAGGTCTTTTAAAGTTGAGGATTTAAGGAAAATATATCATCTACCTCTAGCTCAGAAGAGGTATGATACACAATTCATCCAGAAATTCAAGCAAGAGAATTTGAACCCTACAGACCTGATTAGAGAATGGGGAAGGGACCTGAAAAAATATAAGTGAGAGGACAGAGGTATGTATTCATTAGCCTCCATTGTTGGCCCGTTCTCGCATATCAATGCTATGTTATGTCACCTCTATGGTTATCCAAATATAGTGTAATTCTCTAAAGAATGGGTACCATTAATAGAAGCCTCTGTTGATGGCTATATCATGGATTGGGTGACTACATTATCCAACAATTCGACCGCCAAAATCTACAATTATAGACAAAAGTGCACTGTTCTCGAAATAACGATGACTCCTTTATTTATTAGCGACTATGTTTTATTTTTCTTATGATATTCCATCTCTTGGATGGAAATGGATAGACCAATTTCCTAGCCCTATTTGAGTTTAACTCAATATCCTTTGGGAGTTGAAATACCATGGTTGCTCCTAATAATTTTTTCATGAATTCATGCTCCCCATCCATGAAGAAGTCTTTGGAAAAAAACCCCTAGACTTATTACAGAAGCCAGTAAAGACCCAAAGCCTATACGAAAGTGGTTTGGGAAAGAATCATTTACCTACATTCATGTTCATGGTTGCCTTTCCCATACTCAAGTTTTTCCCGTTTTTGTCTCAAGTAAGTTGCTGGCCAAAGAATTTTCTTATCAAACATTTGGTAAAGGCTTAACTAAAGTACTTAAAGATGGCAAGAAATTTGCTTGACCAATTTTTCCTATTTCCTTTGGTACCTATACCATAGGGAGTTTCAAACATTCTTCAATTGAGATTGGCCAATTAAGAGCCTTTAATTTTCCAACCATATTAAATATACCATATGACATGCACGGTGTAGCAAAAGATGTTAGAACACAGGCTTATATCAAACCACTTTTTAACGAGCTAGGAAAATTTAATGATTTGTTTCAAATGGTTCCAGAATATTTTGTTATGAAACCAGCTCAAGAAAAGATAGAAAAGATAGATCAACGCCTTAGAATTCAGCCTCTTCGAGGGGGCAACCTCCTTTACATTACATAAATGAACAATTCTTGGATGGTACAAATGAAAATACCTCCTTTCTATATATAGGAGTCTAAGGAGTCACAATATAA
>APFE031435898.1:37869-128122 GCA_000404065.3 Pinus taeda
GGAAAAACTCCACAGTTAAGCGCGCTTGAGCCAGAGGAGTTATGGGATGGGTGACCTCCTAGGAAGTCCTGGTTACCGGGTGCAAGCCCCGGAGTGATGATTGATGCTATGTGATTCGTTCTCCACATTTCACTAGTTTCAATCCCACTTCTTCACCCCTGTGAGCATCACCCGATGCAATGAGTGCTAAGTGAGCTATTATTCAAAAAATCATGAGAAATTAGTGAGTTATGACTACCTCTCATAGAAATAGTCATACGTGAATGACTTACTTAACGCAATTGAATCCAAAAATGATATCTAATATAATGCACTGTGTAAACCCCCATACTTAAATTCGAAAAGAGTCAAGGGATCTGTACTTGAATGGTTCATGAGCACAATACTTGCTAAGGTTTTGCAAATGGGGTAGCAAGCTAAGTGGGCTTGATTGTGGGGAAAAACTCCACAGTTAAGCGCGCTTGAGCCAGAAGAGTTCTGGGATGGGTGACCTCCTGGGAAGTCCTAGTTACCGGGTGCAAGCCCCGGAAGTGATGATTGATGCTATGTGATTCGTTCTCCACATTTCACTAGTTTCAATCCCACTTCTTCACCCCTGTGATCATCACCCGATGCAATGAGTGCTAAGTGAACTATTCAAAAATCATGAGAAATTAGTCAGTTACGACTACCTCTCATGGAAATGGTCATACGTTTGAATGACTTACTTAACGCAATTGAATCCCAAAAATGATATCTAAAGTAAAACATCATTCAGATTAGTATATGGCGTTGAAGTTGTAATGCTGATGGAGTACATTGTCCCTAGTCTATGCATAGCAGCACTGATAGATATGGCAAATCACGAGGCCTTGGAAGAATTGCTCATGCATTGAAAAAACTCAAGGAAAGATCGATTTTTGGTAGGATTCCATCACCAAGTACAGAAGGAATGCAAAAAGGGATGGCATGATCACCACATCAAACATCACACGTTAAAGGAAATGATCTTGTCCTATTATATGCCCGTAAGTTCACTAAACTTCCCAGTAAATTCCAGATCGATTGATTAGAGCCATATATTGTCAAAGAAATTACAGATGGAGGTGCAATTCGTCTCATGAAGCTGAATGGGGAAGCCTTCCTGGGAAGAGTGAATGGGAGTAGTTTCAAGCTATATACAGGGGATCCTGCACAATGACTACATGGCAATAGGATAGTCTTAGTGATCCAGGAAGTTGCAAGGGAGCACGCGGCTATAATCTACACTGCCCACTTTGGAGGATAATGTAGTGGGTAGGGTGCATGGAGAATGACAAAGATATGACCCATAAGGTTGTGCAGATGAAGTTGTACCACAAAGGAAGGTGTCACGTACCACAGTAGGAAAGTGACGTGGAAGTTATTTCTCATGACTTGACAGCTAGATGACAGTTAAGTGGAGTGGTCTAGTGGAATTTAGGTCACATATATTTGAATATCTATCGCCAAAACAAAATTTATTATTAGAAAATGGGGGGAACGGTCAGATTTGAGTTCAAAACTCCCTATAAATTATGCTTCTTGATCCAATAGAGAACACTTTTCTCTCTCAGAATTGTTAGTAAAATTCACTGTCTATCGCTTATGAGTTGACTGCCTTCGTAAGATTTAGTTGTGAGCCCCATGTTTGCTAAGTTTTTTCAGATAAACCAAAAGTTTATTCTTGACAAAATTCTTGCACCAAGTCGTGATGAAACTATGAGTACTAGCAATGCTTCCTCTAAGGAATATGCCCCAGAAGTTGTAAGTGTAGAAGCTGCAGCTCCTATGCCTATGGCATCGAGGACGCCTAGGCCAAAGCCTACCCCTACTAGAGAAATCCAACCAGCCAAATCAAATCAATCTGCAAAGGACAAGAAGAAGAAGCCAGATCCAGTGTGCACATCCCCTAGAAAGCATATTGAAATGTGGAAGAAGAAGAAATATAAGAAGCCTGAGAAATTAGTGGATCTGGAGGTGTAAGAAGTGTTAGAAAATTCTATATTACAGAGTAATGGAACACATAAAATATTGCAGAAATATAAACAGAGGAAAAAATGCATAAAATAAGAGAGACACAGTTATATGTGGTTCACCCAGTTTGGGCTATGTCCAAGGAGAAAAAACCAGTTCTTCTTTTATTATATTACCCAGCAAACTGAAGAGATATAACCTACAACAGATCCATTGTAACTCCCTCTTCATCTCTCAATCTCCTCTCTTTTCCTCACTTAGAATACAGATCTATATAGATGCAATACAGTTCACTCATATATAGTGAGGGGTTGCCTTCTAGGGCAAAAAACCATAAATTAAACATAACTTCTTCCGTTAGATCATCCGCCTAATGAATCACCCAGATTGACTAGAAATTACTATAATTTTAGAAGGCAATTTTACATCCGTTTTTAGCTTCAGAGGCATTGCCCCTGAACCCATGCCAGGGGACCACTGGTCCTTGGACCCTAAGCCGAGGGGGATCAGCCCCGCTCGAACCCCCACGGGGGTGGACAAGTCCCTCCCACACCCCCCTGTGTGGAGGGGTGTACAATCTTCCTGGAGTATACATCTGACTCAGACTTTTGAATACAGAAGATAATGAGGCTCCACACCCAACAAGAAGCCTTGGGAACATAAGATATTGATGCTAAAGTAGCAAAGTCCCTAACAAATCTACCTAAGTATATCCCTCCATGGAAGGGAAAAGGAAAGGTCATGAAACACCCAGATTTTGATAAGTTCATCATAGTTATGCCCCTGCTACCTGAGCAGGTCCCTTTTGAAGGCCCGTGGCTCGCAAGGGTCCTGCTACTAAAAATGAAGGATTGGGACCTCACAAACCACACTAAGTTTCTGCACTTGGTGATGGAAAAGCATATGCATAGGGTTTGTTATGCAGAATCAGGTGTTACATTACTGGAAATGGAGGAATAGGTCTGCGGTGTTGAGCACTCGGGGATACTCAATCTGTTGTGGCTGCCCCACTATCACTGCACCACCAATAATACAATATGTGTGCGCCAACTGCTTACATTGGTGCATGATGGGCGCTTATAGATAAGAGGGCCTATACCCATTACAAACATGCTCATGCATAGAATCACGCACCTACCTTATAAGGTCACAAGCCTAGCTAAGGAGTTTGGAAGAAATACTGCAAAGAAATACCTTGGAGAAAGGATGAAGAAGGATTACGACCTCTTGAAGAAGCCATGAGGGTATTCAATTATTTATATTATTGAACTAACAGTTCATGTGACTACCAAGGTTTTAGTAGAGAAGCTGATGTGAAAATTTTGCATGGATGAAGTTTCGGTGCCAGTAGTTTCCCTTGTTGCATAGTGCGCAAAAGGTATTCAGTTTAATTGTTCAAGATACCTCTGTCAAGTGTTCCTCCTAAACTGCCATGAGGCCCAAGAAGAAACCAAGCCATTCCACTATGCTTGGTTTTTGTTGTCTATTGTGCTTGTTGAATGGGAATTACCAGAGGATAGCTAGATTCCTCTACTCAAGGAAGGATTGTTGGATGCAGCGTAATTCGCTTCCATATGGGGTACAAAGGATGCATCGCGAATTACTTAGACAAAGATATTTTGGGTTCTTATGGAAATGAGTCTCTGCTTGGCCATCAATCAGCGTGTGAGGTTGTCCCTATTCTTGTTCACACAACATTTAGCATACATGAAATTCAAGGCTAACTTCCACAGAGTGTATATCCAGGCATGGAAGGATCCAGAGAATAAATGGCATGGCTTTCCCTATTTGGTGACATAAATGGATGTGCAAGAAGCTGTCTCGAAATTGCCTGCAGAGTAGCATGGCCCATCAGAATTAGACACTGGACCAAGCATGGGTGTGTGATGTGTTGCTGCATTGAAGAGGAAGGAGGTAGCTAAGTAAGCTACGGATACCTTGGCATCATCAAAAAAGCAGGAAGCCACAACAAAGGCTCACGTGAATGAAGAACAAGCTGCCAGAGAGTAAGTGGAATAGGAACATCGCTAGTCACAAAAGGGTAACATTTCACCTTCGCTAGAGACATAGGAGGAAGAACTTTTAGGACAAGGCGATAAACAGAATGAGGAGAAAATCCCCTCATCTATTTTGAGGAGATGTGGCAGGAAGAAGTAGGGTGGTACAAGGAAGAAGAAGAAATCAGATAAGTCACAAGTTGATCCTATGCTCCTAACAGAGAATGATCTCGATAATATCAAGGATAAAATCAGGGATACAATGACATAAGTGTTGCAATAGTTTGAGAAAAAATACATGTAGATGCAGGGGAATGTAGAGAAGGATTTTCATGAGTTGCGGATCCAAACCAGCATGGTACATGTGGGTGTTGCACAAGCGAGCAAAGAGAAAGCGAGCCTCACACCCAGAACAAACCAAGTAGTAGATGTAGTAAGGACCCTACACATCATAACTATACAATTAGCAAATGGTTCCATTCGCACAGAGTCCACTGAAGATCATATTATCCTGAGTATAATCAAGAACATTGGAATGAACATAGTTGTGCTTTCCAACGAGACCCTCCACGCACTACATACAAGGGTGGCAGAAGAATTGAAAAATAGGGAGCAGCACACCTTCAACCTCATAAGTGAGTACAAAGTCAATAACGATCAAATTTTAACTAAAAAGACACAGGCTTTGAAGGAAAAGGAAGCACTTCAGACGCGTAGTTCAAGTCTAGAGTCAGCAGTAGAAGAGGTGTGCAAGGAAGTGCCTGAGCTTCACATCCCAGAGGATGAATAGTTAGAAGCCAAAATCAGAAAACTAGCTGCTAGTGTGCATGAGGGTAAAGTAGAATTTTGATGGGTAACCTTTCAATTCAACATGAAAATTCCAAAGCTATAGTTAAAATGTTTTCCCACAACTCCGCCTGAGGTCTACAATAAGAACGAAGTTGCACTTAAGATGATCATGGCTACCTTGGATGCCATAGTCAGTGACCGTGTGGAATTGTTCGAGTAGGATATGGAGGTTGTGACTAATCTAAAGGAGCATCCAAACCTATAGACAATAAACATTGAGGTACGAGAGTTGTAGAAGAAATATGATGAAGTCAGGGCAACTGCGAGCTCACTAGCACCAGCACGGCGCTTGGAAAAATTGCAGTAAGCAAAATAGTTTCTAACATAGGTGGAGGAAGCGTAGAAGAAGGAGGACATGCTAAAGGCCAGGTTGCAGCCTTGGCTGAAGGAAGCTTATCAAGTCATGACTTCCAATCAGGATAATATTAAAGGACTATAGCAGACATAGTAGATGATGACGTTGGCCGTAGAAGGACTATCCATGGAAAAATTGGTCAACGAAGTTCAGCAGGTAGCAACGCAAATCATTGTCAAGGTTGCAGTGGTTAAGGTGGATTTGGGGGGCCTTCATAGTAAGATCGTAGCACCAGCAGAGTGACTCGAGGGCGAGTCACCATCTTAATGTTGGAGGCCTATTGGGATGGGGTCCCCTAGGTCAGTTTTGGGGTTAGGATAACCCATGTTTTGGTACATTTTTTGTAAATAATGTAAAATATCCGCAATTTGTGGATGTAGAGCCTGTAGATGAATAGGAGTCAAAGGGGTTTAGCCCCTTCTTTTATGTAAAATTTGAGTCGGTTTTGAGATTCAGCAATCATCTATGGACTACGGCATTGTATGAGAATGGCTATAAATAGGGAGTCTTAGCGAAGAGACAAGTAGATTTAATGGAGTCTTAGAGGTGATGGAAAGAAGAAGGGGGGGTAAGATAGAAGGAAAAGGGCTCCACAACTGAGTGTGTGGAGACCTAGGTAGAGTCCGTAGCTGAGTTCATGGACCCCTATAGCTGAGTGCATAGGGTAGTTTTGAGTCTGTAACCCTGAATTGAAGATCAATAAACATAGTTTCTGTAGAACTATTGCATATTTATGTTTATATTTATTAATGTTACAAGTTGTTGATGAATAGTGTGTTTTATGGAATCTTGATTGAATGTTACATGATTCTATTTAATAAGTCTTAATAATGTACGCAATGCATGTTTAAATACTTTCACGAAGAATCTAATTAATTTTGTTATGTTTACTAATAACCTAAGTATATCTACGCAAACACTAATTTAGGATTGTTCTCTGGTGCACATAAGTGGGTAAATAGATTTTTAAGGGTCCACAAAGACTGATCATAGACCTTCATGAACATATGAAGACTATTTTAATGGAGTTTAGTAATAAGCCCTAAGCGTTTATCGATCTGTGTGAAGGAAGATATAAGGTGCTAAAAGACATCACAGTAATCTCTAGGTGCAAAAACTTGGTGCTTACATCCCTTGATACTGCTTCGTGTGAGACTGCAGCTTGTGCTATGCGCGTTGTTGTCGAAAGGCCCAGTAGTGTAGGCTGTTGTTGGTTGGCACTGCTAACTCTGAACCTAGGCTAGGACTCTCTAAACCAACATATGAAAACCAATGCTCTAAGGTATGGACCCTTTAAGACACTAGAAAATGTAGGTTAAAATTCCCATCGACTCATTTTACCACTGTATATGCACATTTACTTACCTATGAATGTAGAGAATTTGAAACACTATGAGAATTCCATGTTAGATCAAGAAGAGGAACATATCCTACCTTCTATGTAGGATTTGGCACTAGATGTTGAGGAAAAGTTGAGAGACGATATATTTTAATAGAAGAGGTCCATAACTACAAGACAAGGGTAGCATAATTGTTGGAAGATTGGGTTGAAAGGACAATTTCCATTAAAATCTTAAAGGTACACCAGAGAAAAATTAGAGGAAAAAATTCCTCACCTCATTCAATAAAATATTTTGGAGACCAAAAGCATCCCAAAATGGGGCGGTGTGATCTGGACTAAATCATTATATTGTTTCACATCCACCCCGATACAAAAAGTGCAGGAATTAGCTCATGAGACAGTTTTTACTCATGGGACATGGTTTGGAAAAACAAAGTGTGAAACCTTTTGAAAGTGTTTTGAGGCATCAAATGATGTTATTTGGGAGTAAAAATTTTCTACCTTAGGACCACACCTTTTCATGCTATTATAGGCACAAATATCCTTCTAGCAATGCAATAATCAGATCAATGAAAGTATATACGTGAAAATTGTGCCCTCATAAGTTGACCTCCCTACTCTCACATCCATAATTCAGGACAATGAGGTGTCAGCCCCCATTATTCATATAAAATGTTTTAGAAACATGAGTATGATGTAAAAAACCTTGAAAAAATTCTATATTTTGACTTTGGTTAAGAGTTGAGGTATTCAAACTTAACCACTGGTAGGCTATCGGGTAGTGCTATAATTGGGCCACAAGGAAGAAGATGCAGTGCATTCTTTCGAGTCAATTTTTTCTATATCTAAGAAAAAATAACCAAGAGGGATAGGAGGCAAAGCGCAAAAAGATGATTCGTGCATTGTATCATCCCACAGGCCATAGACCATAGTTGTTTGTGCTCACAATGATATTTCCAAACAGAGAAACAATGAGGAGGGATTTCACGTTCTAGCTTGATTTTCTCCTTAAAGGGTTTCCCAGAGCATATCTAGTGCAATATGTGTGTGATCATTTATTTTTTAATTCCCTATTTTTTGCATAATTTTCATTTGCATGTATGCACTATTGACAATAAACCTATGTAACACCCTTGTCCCACATCTACCCAAGCAACCAACCAACTGGGCTAAACATGTGACGAGAGGCTACTATGATTGGATTCAACTTCCTATGTGACCTTAAGTAAGTGGAATCGATGGAAGCATAACATAGAAACCTTCCACATCAACTAAAAGACTCCTAGGAACCATCCCAACCACTTAGGTAGCTTTCCCTTGGCTCGTACTTAGGTTTTAGACCACTTTCCCTCTAGACCCTCCCATGATATGGGTTTGGCAACATCCAAGAGGCTATCGATGCTCTCATAACAAGGCATTCCAGTGTCCGAGGGATTTGAGCCAGTTTTTTAGCACCAAAGTCAAGACCATTGCCTAGAATTGAATGGCATCTTCATAACAGAAATATAGCAAGTAAACAATTATGCAAATGAAAAAAACTTAACAAGGCCTTAACCAGACTCCTAGTAGCTATGACAGGCATTTTGTCAAACATATCACAAATATGTAATCTACAGGTGTAAACAACATATTTAAGCATGGGGGTCTCATACTTATTTGAGAATCACTATGAAACATTGTTCCCCTTATGTCATTTATTGCATAATCATCTACTAGGTCATAGATACATTGTTCATTCATTTACAAGTAAAAACATGAGGAGATCCATACATAGTCACTATCATAAAAAAATTTACATAACTAGCATAATAGAAACATAGATACCAAGGAAATTACTGCCATATGATCCACATATAAACCAATACATTTGAGCATGAAAGACCAAGGGAATGAATTTCTCATTAATTAATGTAGAAACAAACCAGGGATGTGGGACTCATAAGAAACAAAAAAGGACCCAAAAAGCATGGATGCCACGAGAGTTCTCCACCAATACTATGAGTAATTTTAGTTCCCCCTAGTCTCTCAGGCTTTACCATAATCCACTATCTAATCCAGGGATCACTAGTCCATACACCGAGATCCACTCTCTAGGGTTTACCGTACATCCCATCCAAAGACTACTAGGCCCAACAAAGAGCTATCCACCGCATCTCTTTAATGTATATCATGGCATTCCCTCGCAAGGAATCCTAGGCCTACCGAGGCGCATAATCCTGGCTTTACCATAACCCCCAGTCTAGCTCATGGGTTACTGGCTGTAATATCCCTGGCGAAAGTTCCATGTTAAAATATATAAGACCACAGTTGATAGGAGATGTATTTCAAGCTAAATGTTGCGCAAGACATACTAGTGGTGGTGTTCATTTGATTTTTTATGGCTAATGAAATTCGCAATGGCAATGGCTAAGGGATTAAAGAGGCAAAAAGGTATTTTGGAACATTTATTTATGAAAATAACTTAAATTAAGAGAAAAGGAAGGTGAAAGGTCATAGGTTGCATGTGAGGAGGAAATTAAAGGAAAATAATGGAAAATGAAGAAAATATAGGCGTCATTAATAAAAAGGATTCCGAGGATTAGTGTGAAAAACTTGGTAAATGTAACCTTTTGTCAATTTAGCTTTAGAGCTCTCTCATTATTCTTTCTCTCTCTCCCACTCTTGGTCGCTTACATTTTTCTTGGAGCACTCTAGTTTGAAGCAAGGGAAAGCAAAGGAAAGCAAGGATCAAGGAAACAAATTAGGATGAAGCAGTTTCAACAGGAATACTTGCAGGTAACCTCTTCATGTGTGATTTCCTAGCTGGTTGGGACATGCATGACTTTACATGTTGTCGTATCATTCTCTTGCTATTAGTGGCATGGTTTTGTCAAGTTATGAAAATGGATTGTAACCTAGCCTTGCCAATTTATACATGCCATAGTGTCAGGATGCCTATTTTAGTTTTTGAACTTTTGTTTGCCAGATGGATTTTGAAATCCAGGGCATAGATGGTCTCAAGTTCCATTCGCAAAGGCCTAGGAATCACTTGACCGGTTTTGGTGGGATACACAGTAAATCCTGAGGTAAAATTATAGGTTTAAGTCCTAGTGATCCGGGTTTGGATTGCAATAAATCCTAAGTGACTCCTCTTAGTTTATGTTTTAGTAATCTGGTATGAATTGTGGTAAATCCTGAGAGACAATGAGACAGAAAATTCCTCAAGGATAGTGATGGATTCTAGATGGCATTACAAGTTCGGTTCAGTTGCGATTGAAGCACCAGTTTTGGTGTGATCATGTTTTGATGAAGTTGGAGGTGGTTTAACTTCTGGATTCCCTTTGTTGTTATTGTATTGTTTTTTCTATGAGATCCCACATTCATGCTTGGAATATGGCATAGGGGTGACTTGCTAAAAGAGAGATTCAGTTCAACCATCTCTATCATCGGGTGGTACATGGAAGTCTTGAACGTGGTTGGATTTACCTATGATTAATAAAGATATGTTCTCATGCTTTTTCATTTATTTCTATGTATATTTAATGGTTGCCATATCTCTGATATTCGTATGGTTTTGTGTTGGTTATAAGCATGGTTAAATGACTTGTTCATGTCATGGCCAGTTTATGTATTTACTTGTAATTGTTAAATGAATTGATGCAAGAACTCATTGATGACATAATAGTTCATTAGATAAGGAGGTGATCCTTATGGTTATGTTTCATCAGCTATTTTGGTCGATTATGCTTTTTCTTGTATCATATACCTTTACGTTGTATTGATGGTAAGTGTTTGACATAATGTTAGTCCTAGTTGGGGATGCTCAGACCTAATCCTGAGGTTGAGATTGATTCATTGGCATTGTTATCACGTTTTTAATGATTCCTAAAGGTTCCAACAAGTTTTGGGAAGAGGTTGGGAAGTTTGACTACACAAATGACTCAATTTTTGGGATTTCTAGCTCATAGGGCATTACTGTAGAGACTAACATTCTTGTCTGAAGTCTTGGAAGCATTATAACTCACTTGGGTTGTTTCTAGGGTTTGTTACTATGTCCTAAGTTTCTCCAACAATAGTGGAACTCTGGGACAGGTAGTGTGAGTGGCTGACTTGTCTCCTAAAGAGTTTGTTGATGTTGTTGGATGATTGTGTGTGATGTTCCATCAATTCCTCTTTGTTGACGAAACATAGGAGTTTGAATCCCATCATAGTGGTCGGTCGTCTCATTTTTAGCTTGGTTGTGATGGTTACATTGGGTAGACCTAGGAGGGGGTGTTACATATTGGTACCATACCATGGTTCAACTCTCAAACTGGATGGGCTACGTGTGTTGGTCATGCATGCAGGTCAGTTGCATGTGTGTCAGTTACACTTGTATTCCATGCGCTTATTGCATTGCATAATGCTGATCATGGTTGTAGTAAGGTTGTCATGAGAACTTGATGTTGATTTTGTGGAATGCATCGTCACGAGTATATGACTAGTTACATATTGTAATATGTCACTTACATGTTGTTGTATGTCACTTGATTGCATCCTTGCATGTTAGGTTTCATTCTTGAGTGTTTTGATTACATGTATGATTCTTGTAGGTTGGTTACAAGAATAGATTGCTTATGCTCAATAACATGTGTTCATGCATATGTGCAGTTGATTATCCAGTGCTTATGCATGTTGATGGTTGCATATGGCAATGTGTACAATGGAGTAGTGGTTGTTGTCATGCATGATGTCATGGTTTGTCAAGTTGATATGGTGTGCACTCTAGCTAGAAGTATGTCTATATGGATTTGTGCTCATGTGTTATATGTGTATATATAGTCATTATGCATCTATGTTCTTGACTATAGTTATGAATGAATAGTAGGTCCAACATGCCTTGTGAAGTCATTTTATGAAATTTAAGTCATCATGATGATATTTGTTGTTATGATGCTAATGTGTTGGCTAAGATAGAATACAAGATGTAGATCTTCATAATGAGGTTGCAACATTGGACATTGCGGTAAGGGAAGATTCTCATACTGGTATTGTATGTTCCACATGCAAGTATGTAAGTCAATGATTGTTATATGCATTAGGTGTACATACATTAGGCTTACGTACATGTCTTTTGATGTTATGGTTATATACATGATAGATGATAGTTGATTAGTATAGCCATATGCACACGTGTCAGATAGTCAAGTATCATGGTAACTTGTGGTTGTATGCATTGCTATTGATGTTTTATATTAGATAACTTGATGACTATGTTATATGTTATTGATGAGTATGCTAAAGATTAGCATGTTGTTGTTATATGTTATTAACTTGATGATTAGGTTTACAACATTAATATCCTGATGATACATGTATCACACTAAGTTGGTCTTACCTATGTAGATGATTATGGTTGTGATATTCAGGTATGAGTCGACATATTTGTGATATGTTGTCGTACTAATCTAGATTGACTTTTCATATGTGAAAATGATAAATCTATATGAGTTATGATGTAAACATGATTGTTAGTGATTGTTATCGATAGCGTGATCTTATTTATGTTTAAGCTGATGTGCTGAGGATTTATATCATGCTAACTAGCTTTATTGTGTAGACAAGGTAGCCTCCCCTGAGAAACATTAAGGTATACTTTTTCTTAGGTCGTATATTTGGTACTACACTATTTGATTATGTTGTCTAGTTGATTTATTTAGCATGGTATGCTTGCAAGTTGGTTGAAATTTTTATGAATTCCATAATACCAGTATGTGCTCAAATGATCTTGCTTCAAGGTGATTGTACAAGCACATATGCATTGAGATAGTTGACATGTAGTTGGATGTAGCTGACAATTGTAGCATTATGTCTGATGAATATCAGTCTACTATGGGTTGTTACATGATTTTTTGTAAAATTTGATTTCAAATTGACAGATATGATTGTCTCGATATTTGGAACATATGGTTGATATGTATGAGAAGTTGTAGGAAACATGATTGGTATTAGCGTGACAAGTTAATAGTTGATGTGTATACATCACTAAAAATTGGGTGATGTGACAACGCATAGTAGCCCTCAATAGTAACAAGGTAAAAGATAAAAGAAAAGAATTGCGCAAGAATTCCTTTGACTATGTTTGGAAACCCTAATTCCAATAAAATGAATGCTTTGCACACATGAAGCCTTCTTAACCTTCATTTTTTTTCATATTATGTGGATACATGCGATATTCATTAACATGTACTTCATAGGTATATTAGCTAGTCTTTAGTTACATGTGGATCTATCAAAGGATTGGAGTCCCTTCAGAGATGGCATGGATGTGCTCAATTGCAAGCATTATGCTGGCATAATGAGATGAGGTAGCTGGTGCGTTGTTATGTTTATTTATGCACTAACATTTTAGTTTTAATGACAACATGATGCCAGGAGTTGCATGGCAAGAGAGGTTTCCATGAAATCTTAAAGAAGACTCGATTCAAGTGTTATCACCAAAAATTGATCATCTAACCATAACTTAATAGATGGATCAATGTATACCATGTAGGGAAAATTCTACCATAGTAAAGTTGTTTTCACTATAAGAAATTACTTAATAAACCACATTTGTTAAGTTATTTATGGTTAAACCCGTGAAGAATAATTAAATAAATCATTACTTATTTAATTATCTTCTATGAATAATTAATTAAACCATTTTTTATTATTCGAGAATAACCTACTATTTTGTTATAAATTGAAGGGTTTTATATTCATTCCACTTTTGATCATTTGCATTGTTGCACTCACTCTTGCAATTGTGATTATTATCACTCTCACTCACCATTTTCCTTTTTGTTTTGAGTTCCCATTGAGCTCAAACATTTTGTTTGCTTGGTTTACACATTGTGGAGAAGAGAGAGACTCTACAAAGCTGAAGACATTGAGGATAGCCATGAACCCATACCACAGAGGATGACTGGTAGCATTATTTGTTCCCTTCACAGGTGTCATCTAATAAAACATATTCTTTACATCTGGTTTCCATTGGATTATTAGAGTTATTTGCACTTATTCCACTATTCCATTTTGTTGTTTAACTGTTATTGTTGCATAGATCACAACTTTGGCAGGTTTTGTTTCTATAATTTGCCGCAGAACAATACTATTTTACAACCATTTTTATTGCTAATTTTTTTTCCATCCACAGTCTAAAGTAGTTTCTTTTCGTACACCTTCGAGAAGAACTCTACAAAACATCGAGATTTCCTTGGGAACTACGGGGATTAAGTCATGGTGTCTGTTGATCACTTTTGATATTTTGATATTTTTTTGTGCTTAATTGTGGTTTTGTTTATCTCTAGTGCAAGGCCTTGACACTTTTCTTATGGTGTCATATTGTTGTTATTGGCTTTCATGGTATTCTTCTTATTTGTCTCTTGACTTGCCTTTTATGTCTTGAGTCTTCGGAATTGGTTGGGAAATAGGAAAGCTAATGGAGCTTAGGGAGAGATGTGTGGAACCCAACAGCTAATGTAAGACTCAGGTGAAGCTTAGTGCATGAGTAAGTGCAGCGAAAGGAAAGACTATGACAAGGGGTTGGATTGGCTCGGTGCATTGTGGTAAATGGATAGTGACAGTATAGACATGAGAAAGGTAGCTAGAAAAGGCAAGGTAAATGAATATGAGGTGTCAAATTCCTTGGCTATGTTGGGAACTCTTGTTCTCAATGTTGTGCATGTTGTGCATGAATAAATGAAGTTCCCTTAAACCTTGAACTTGATATCTAGTAATTTTTGTATGATCATGACTATGCCAATGTTTGTATATGTATGGATATATGTATGTATGTATGTAATTGTCTGACGAGATAATGATTTTTTTATGCTAATGTTTATGTATATATATGTATATATCCATGTATCTATGATAGGGTCATCAAGAATTGGTCTTGTGGTAGAATGATTGCATATGTAGGCAAACGACATGAAGAAGTTCCTATTTATGAGGAATCAAGTGGGAAGAGTAATCATGACAAATATATGACGTAAGTATCATGTAGACATGAATTTATATAGTATAAATGTATTATGCCTATGTTTATATTATGACAGGTAATGTGGAATGATACATCAAAAAAATGGAAGTAGAGTGTTCTACGACATGTTAGGATAAGCATGGATAAGATACTGGAAGGAAGGTTTGTTGGCAAGGATAGTGTGGTTTGGATTTGTGCTACTATTGTTGTGAATATGTTGTATATGTTGTAAATGGTTCACCTATGATGTTGTGTGTATGTGTTGTTGCATGCATATGGTGCTCTGTGTGTGTGGGATATGTGGTGTTGTGTATAAATGATCTTATGTACGTGTTGGATATGTAGTGCTATGTACATGTAGTTTTGCGTGCATGCTATACATGTGGTGCTTTGTACAGATGGGGTGATGAGCTTGATTGTAGATGTGGTGTTGTGTGCATGTGGTTTTGTGTACATGTTGCAGAAGTGGCACTACACTGGAGGTGGTGTTGTGTACATGTCATGCATGTGGCATTGTGTACATGTAGTGTCATGTACATGTTGTGTGTGTGGCAGTGTGTACATGTGTTATTGTGTACATGTTGTACAGTGGTGCAATGTACATATGGCATTGTGTAAATGTTGTGTAGGTGGTGCTTTGTACAGGCACTAGTGCACATGTGGGATTGAGTGCATGTCATACATGTTGTGCTACTAGCATGTGGTATTATGTATGTGCATTATGTAGTAGTTGTATCATGACATGTGTAGTCATTTTGTTGTACTTTGTGTTGCTATATGTATTGTGTGGTGTTGTGCATTAGGTATAGATGTATTATTTGTTTTGTATATCGGGTGTATGTGTATGAATTGTTTTGTGTAACACATTATGTATGAAATGTATGTCTTCTGATGTACTTGTGTATGTATATGTGTTGTCTTGTGTCATAAAATGGATGTAGAAATATGTAGTTTGTTGTGTTATGCACTAGGTGTACGTGTATGCATTGTATGCTAGGTGTGGATGCATGTATTGCATGGTTTGGTATTTCGTGTGTGGTTGTATGTGTGGGATTTACACTATTTATATGTTCACGTGGTTGAGGAGAAGGCATTGAGTGTTATTGGGTGAGGAAATTGATCTAGTGCTTGTATAGAAAGAACAAAGGAAAAAGGAAGGATCGATTAGAGGATAAGTATTGATATTACTATGCATGTGATTTATGATTCTAGTTATGATGGTTACATGTGATTTATGATGTTGATATATGATGTTTTGTTTCCTTGAGCTACCCAGATGTGATATGTTACACATGATTATTTAATCAAACAGTTAGTTTGACTTGTTGCGATAGGAAGTAAACAAGATTGGAAGTGCACCATATTGACGAGCTACCAATGAGGTATGAGTTTAGGTTATTTAAATTTATTTGGATCTAATGGAGTTTATATACTTGGAATAGGAATGCATGAACATGCCCATTTGTGTGGTTGAAATTACTGCAAGAACTAGCAGCATCAGTGAAGGGAATTGGAACATTCAAAAATATGGTGGTAAGTACTTTAGGAGCAGGGTTGTTGTGGGACACTATTACCCAATAGTCTCTGCTAGTTACCCTGAGTATGCTATGACCAGTATGATGGTTTTGAGGTAGGTATATGCCTTAGTTTTTGTACCTTACGATGTGAGGAAGCCCTGTCAATCCATGGACTACCCAAAATAGGGATGCCAGTGGAACCTAGGAGGTAAGTGACTACACAAAAGGTGCAACCAAATTGCTAGAGGGATTGTCTAGCAAAGAAGGGAAGGTCGGTGATGGATTTGTTTTGGTCATGAGCATTTCGATATGGAATTAGATGCCCATTAGTGGTGTGTCCCAGAAAAATGAGTCAGTAATTATTTGCTGAGAGGACAAGTGGCAGAGGACTATAGCACTAGACATTGGATTCAAATTTTCCTTTGCAGTGGATTCTAGACCTCTTGGGAAGGAAGTGAATCTTGGTATTACATTGATGGTGTAGTTGTGAGCATATGAATTCCCTTGTTGATTCATACAGGCAATGAATATTCTTATTTGTTGATTTTGAAGATGTGCATAAGTGTGTATGTGGTTATTGTAAATATTGTAATGAGTGGCGTTATAAAGCTCCAATATGTGGTATGGTTAGTATCTGGTCATGTTGTCAAGATATATTGCTTCCGAGTAGAATTTCATTGTAAATACTACAACGCGCTATGTTATAAAGAACCATGGGTAGTATCTTTTGTTTTTAGTAGTCTCATTGGTTATAGGTGTTTTTGAAAACCGAGGATGGTGTTCCCTCAAGGGGAGGGCTCTATAACAACCCTGGTAAAAATTGATGTAAAAATTTATAAGACCATGGTCGATGGGAAATGTATTCCAAGCTGAATGTTGGATGGGATATTCTAGTGGGGGTGTTCACTTGGTTGTTTATGGCTAAGGAGACTGGAAAGGGAAATGGCTAAGGCATTAAAGAGACAAAATGGTATTTTAGCACATTTAGTTATGAAAATAATGGAAATTAGGAGAAAAGGAAGGTGAAAGGTCATAGGTTGCATGTGAGGAAGATATTGAAGGAAAATAATGGAAGATGAAGAAAATAGAGGCCTCATTAATAAAATGGCTTTTGAGGATCAATGGGAAAGACTTGGTGAATGTAACATTTTGTTAGTTTAGCTTTAGAGCTCTCTCATTATTCTCTCTATTTCTAACTCTTTGTCACTTACAAATTTCTTGGCACATTCTAGTTTGAAGCAAGGGAAACGAAAAGTAATCAAGGATTAAGGAAGGAAAGAAGGATCAAGCAACCTCAGCAGGAATACTTGTAGGTAAACTTTTGCATGTGTGTTTTCCGAGCTGGTTTCGAGATCATGGCTTTGCATGTTGGTGTTCGTTTCTCTTGTTGTTCCTGGCATGGTTTTTTAGGTTATGACAGATGATTTTATCAGATCATTGCCTTTTTCCAGATGCCATGGTGTTGGGATGTTTATTTTAGCTTTTGACCTTTTATTTGCTGAATGGATTTTGGAATCTTGAGTGGAGGTGGTCTCCAGTTCCATTTGCAAAGGCCTAAGAATCCCTTGAACGATTTTGGTAGGATACACATTAAAGCCTCAGCAAAAAGTCTCGGTGTAGGGCCTAGTGATCTAGGTTTGGATTGTAATAAAACCTGAGAGACTAGTCTTAGTTTAGGGCCTACAGATTCAGTTTAGATTGCAGTAAAGCCTAAGAGACAAAGAGACAGAAAAATTCTCAAGGATAGTGATGAATTCTCGATGGCATTCCAAGTTTGGTTTGATTGTGATTGGAGAACTGGTTTTGGTGTGATCATGGTTTGATGAGGGTGGAGGTTGTTTAACATATGGATTCCCTTAGTTGTTCCTATATTGGTTGTTCTATGAGATATCGCATTCATGCTTGGAATATGGCATGCGGGTGACTGGTTGAAAGAAAGATTTGGTTCAGCCTTGTCTATGGTTAGGTGGTACGTGGAAGTCCCAAACCTGGTCGAATTTTCCTATTATTAATAAAAAGCCAAGCTCTCTTACTTTTGAACTGATTTATATGTGGATTTAATGGTTTTCATATATCTAATATTTATATGGTTTTATGTTGGTTATATGCACGGTTTAATGATTGGTTCATGTCATGTTTATTTTATGTATTTAATTGTAACTGTTAAATGAATGGATGCTAGACCTCATTGATGATATAATAGTTCACTAGAGATGGAGGTGATCCTTGTGGTTATGTTTCATAACTTATTTCAGTCATTATGCTTTGTCTTATATCTTAGATCTGTAGGTTTTTTTGATGTCAAGTGTTTGATAGAATGCAAGTCTTGGTTGGGGATGCTCAGGCCTAATCCCTATGTTTGAGTTTGATTCATAGGCATTGTTATCATGTTTTTAATCATTCCTGAAGGTTCCAACCAGTTCTAGGTAGAGGTTGGGAAGTCTAGGCTAGAAAGATGGCTCAATTTTCAGGATTGTTGTCCCATAAAGTGTTACCATACAAAATAATGTTGTTGGCTAAAGTCTAGGAAGTTTTATAACTCACTAGGGTTGTTTCTAGGGTACGTTCCTCTACCCTATGTTGCTCAAACAACAATGGAACTCAGGGACAGGTTGTCTGAGTGGCTGACTTATATCCTAAAGTGTCTATTGATGTTGTTTATGATTTTGTATGATATTCCATTGATTCCACTTCCTTAAGAACACATAGGAGGTTAAATCCCATCATAGTAGCCTCTCATCTCAGTTTTGCCTCTGTTGACATAGTTACTTTGGGTAGAATTGGGAGGGGGCATTACACTAGGCGATTGGCTTTATCGTGATTGAAATTATAGTTTAGGGACCATTAGGCTATTTGTTTGTCAATTTGAATATCTACCTCACTCAGCTTCAAATCCATCTGACAATCCAACTCAATCAAAATACGGGAAGGACTCTCACTAAGGTTATCTAAAAATGCAAAGGCTAGGCTAGAAACATTGTCACACTTGGCAAAACCCATTCCATGATAGAAAAGAACCACATGCAATACCATGCAAGTGAAATATAGCAAGGAAATCACACATGAAAACCAATACCCGCAAAGAATTTTCTTGTAGCTACTTGATCCTTCTCTTCCTTGCTTGTTCCTTCCTTCCTCTTACCTTCTTTTCCTTTCTTGATCAAATGCCAAAGTGTTCCAAGAAAATTTTTTGTCCAAGAGTGAGAGAGAGAGAGAGAGAATAATGAGAGAGCTCCAAAACTAAACTGACAAAAGGTACCAACTGATCCTCATAATCCCTTTTATCAATTAGGCCTTTGTTTGTTAATTTTCCATTAGTTTCTTTCAATTTTATCATCACATGCAGCCTGTGACCTTTCCCCTTCATTTTATCCTAATTTCTATTATTTTTCTTAATAAATGTGCAAAAAATGTTATTTTCCTTTGCAAATCCTTAGCCATTTCCTTTGCCAATTTCATTAGCCATAATAAACCAAATGAGCACCCACTAGGATGTCTTTCCCAACATTTATCTTGGAATAAGTGTCCCATCAACCGTGATTATTCTTTTTAACTTTTATCACATGGAATTTTCAGTAGGGTTGTTACAAAACCCTCCCCCTTGGGGGAGACCATCCTTGGTGTTCAATCACACATATACGCCAGCAAAACTGCTAGAAAGAAAACATATTCTCATTGAGGTTTATATCGTAACTCGATGCAATATTTACAATGATCACCCTACAGAAAAGCAAATCAACATGACAACTATAATGACATGACACCCATACTGCTTATTGGAGCTTTGTAACATAGCTCATGTTGGCATTTATATCCATATACATATGTATATATACCAAAAAATCATCAAACATGTACCAAAACATATACCAAAGACATATACCAAAACACCATACCATAACTGCTTTGCCTCAACTGGAAAACAATAAAGGATACATAGCCTGCATAAGATCCATCATCTCCCATTTAACTTCATCAAGTCAAAAGTGCTTCCATTTCTCCTTAATCTACTCAATTTCTCAGTTCCATAGCATGAGTACCTTTTCTTGCAATATACATTAAGGCTCTGGCTGGAATCCTCCATCTGGTTCCACCTACAATACAGGCTAGTCAATCACATCATCATCATCTTTAAAATACTTCTTAAACAATGATATATGAAAAAAATCATGGAATTTCACAGTGGAAGGAAGTGCAAGTTGATAGGCTACCAGTATGATCATCTCAATAAGCCTAAAAGCTCCACAAAACCATGGTACAGACTTGGCACATGATCCAATCTACAAGGAGCTCCTCTTTGGTTTGATGTGCAAGTACACATGTTCCCTAACCTGGAACTCCTTGAACAACATGTTCCAATCCACATAGCTCTTCTTCTTATCTTGTGTTGCTCCCAAATTCTTCTTGATTACCTACATTTCCTATTCCATTTTCACCAACATGCCTGGTCCAATCAATGCTGGATCTCTCCAACTGATTAGTGTATTGCAACTCCACCTATACAATCCCTCAAATGGACTCATATTCAAATATTTCTGATACCCATCGTTGTAAGAGAAATTTACCAGTGGAAGATAGTCTTCCCACTTTTGTTTTTGATGCATCACATTCATCCTCAACATGTCTTCCAATATCCTATTGACCCTCTCAGTTTGTCTATCTGTTTGCATATGATAAGATGTACTGAAGCCCAACTTTGTTCAAAAACCTGCAAGCAACTGCTTCTAAAACTTGGAAGTGAACTTTGTGTCGCTGTATGACACAATATTCTTTCAGAATCCATGCAACCCGACCACATATATGATTAATTCATATGTTACATCACTAAATGAGAATGTAGACTTCACTATAATGAGGTGTACATCCTTTGTCAACCTGACCACAAAAACCATGATGGAATCATGTTGTCTCACTTTGATCAACAAACCTATGATAAAATACATGGAAATGACCTCCCATTTCCATTCTGTAATCGCAATTGGCTATAGCGGTCCACCTGGATTCTTACACTATACCTTGAACATCTGACAATCCAAACACCTAACTAAAAACTCTGTCACATCCTTTTGCATTTGGCCAATGATAGAACCTCTTCCCTGCAGTCAATATCTTATGTTAGCCTCGGGGACTCGAATGTGGTTTCGCATGAAACTCCCTCAAGATCACCTTCGTGAATTCATTGTTGTCTGGAACATATATCATGTCTCTAAATCTGACCAATCCATCAATCGTGAGATGGTAGTCCAATTTTTATACACCATAATGTGTACCTATGCCTATACTTGTACCCTACTACAACTTTTTTTTCAGAAGAAAAAAAGCATAATATGTACCCTACTACAACTTGCGCACAATATCCATATACATGTCGTCATGTCAGTTTGCATGTAAGGTCCTATCAGGTAAACATGTCCCATAGGAGCTCATAGTTGCAATTTGATTTACATTTACCTACATGTCAAGAGCATATGTGACCCTATTCTCCTTTCGTTTGATGTAGCTCATATTGAATTCAAACTCATTTATCTTGGTAAACCATCTAGCTTGCCTAGCATTCACATTCAATTGGTCAAACAAGTACCTCAACCCAATGTGATCACTCATCAATACAAACCTCCTACCAAGAAGATAGTTCCTCGACATCCTCAATGTATGTATGATTTTTTCTAACTTAAGATCATGTGTCAGGTAGTTATGCTTGTTCTCATTTAGTTTTCCTGACTCATAGCATACCACATGTCCATCCTGCATAAGGACTCTACCAAGTCCTCTCTTATAAGCATCTGTAGATACTAAAAACTCCTTGTCTCGATCTGTGATCTTTAACACTAGTGCATGTGTCAAAAACTACTAAAGATGTTGAAAACTAGCCTCACATTCATTTTTCCATTCAATCTTCTTACCTTTCATCTAGAATAATGTAATAGGAGAATAAATCTCCAATAAGTTCCTAATTAACATCTTGTAAGAGCCTGGCAATCCCATGAAATATATCACCTCATCCACATTCCTATGAGCTACCCACTCCATGATATCAATTATCTTTTCTAGATCTATTGATATTCCCTCCTTGGAAACAACATGTCCCAAGTAGTTTACCACAACCTAAAAGAAACTACACTTATTGATCTTAGCATACAACTGACATTCTATCAACAACCTCAGCACTACTACTAAATGCTCGACATGCTCTTCTTCATTTTTAGAATATACCAATATGTCATTAATGAATACAATAACAATCATGTCCAAATAATGATGCAACAAAATATTCATCAAACACGTAAATGTAGTTGGGGAATTAGTCAAACTGAAAGGAACTACAACAAACTCATAATCTCCATACCTGGTCCTGAATGTGGTCTTGTAAATGTCCTCTTCTTTGATGCATACCTGATGGTATCCTAACCTCATGTCGATCATATAGAAGATTGCTACTCCCTTCAATTGATCAAACAAATCATCAATCCTCGGTAATGGGTACATGTTCTTGATGCTCACTTTGTTACACTGGCTATAATCAATACACAATCTAATAGTATCACCCTTCTTCTTTACAAACAATATTGGTGCACCCTAAGGTGATATGCTTTGCCTAATGTATTCCTTGTCCAAAATTTCCTTCACCTGCATCTTCAACTCTACCAACTCGGGTGTGCTCATCTTGTAAGGAGCTTTTGATGTTGGAGTTTCCCCTGGCACTAACTCAATAGAAACATCTACCTTGTTGTGAGGTGGCAACTTTGAAATGTCATCAGGAAATAAATCCCGAAACTGTTGTAGAACTGGGTACCTTCTCAAAACATCTGCATCCTCACCTTCCATACATTTGTCACTAGAAATATGCACTGGGAATATCACACATTCGTTTTTACGACTACATTTTTCCTACATAGCAATCATCATCCTTATTGATGTGGCTTTCTTCATTCCCTGTAAGACTATTGGTTCCCCATTGTCATCGACACACTCAATTTCTTTCTCATAATAATCCATCCTCCTATGAAGATACAGCCAATCCATGTCCAACAACATAATTTAGATCCCAGCAGTAATATATTTAAATGTGATGCGATAGGCATACCATTTCAATCAAATGCACAAGCTCTTTCCCAATGATGAAATCACTTCTTTGTACTTGTAGCCAACTGCACTAACCAAGATTCTGCATGCATTTCCTTATTCAAAACACACTTATCCACCAACTTAGGACTAACATAGGCTATAGTTATAATTAGATCCAAGGTAAATCAAAATAGAAATAACTTGATCACAAAGTGTTGAAGTATGGAAATAAGAATATTCCAATTTTAATTTGTCCTTGAATTAAAATTGAGAATTAAAATTTGAATTTAGTCTCACTAGTTCCTTGGAAAATAATTAATTAATTCATCTTAAGTTAATTAGTTGAAGAATTCAAGCTATAAGTCTTTTTGAACTCATGCAACAGTTATTCCTTTGATTGAGGAGATTGTCCCTTAATTAAGTAGATAAGGATGAGTTGTATTTGAGTTGTAAGTTAGCTTAGTTAACTAAGTTAAGTCTAGTTAAATTAGTTCCAAATAGTTTGAGGAACTAATTGTGAGTTCGGTCAATTAATGCATGCATGCATGAAACTAGTTTACTCCACATAACTAAATATTCTCTCATAAATAACTCATGCATGTCAGTTCAAACAAAGACCCAGTTGAGATTAAAGGTAGGGAGAGTGTCCTATTAGTTACAAGAATTCCTATAAGAAAATATCTTTCATGTACAAGGAATTCATTCTTTAGATTTGTGCATTTTTACAGTGTGTTGGAGCTGTGTGTGAGATCAATGTCACACAACGTTATAGCAGGAACACCCAGGGAAAATTGTGCAAGGAAATAGGAGGCTTGGAATGTAGAGGAAAAGGCTTAGGAGACATCTATTCTATCTATGGTCAGCATTGAGGAATTGTACTGAGAGCTGGATAGTTGTGAGAGATAAAGCTGTGTGTAATCCTGAGATATTTCCACTTTTATGATCATACAGCTAGCAGGGTTTTTAGCTGAGGCTTTCCCCAAAGTATTCTTTTTAGTTCATCTGTATTGATTATTCTTCTCTATTATATGTATTTTGTTTGATCTTACTCAAATAGATTAAGTTTCTGAAAGTTTGATTGTAGAAGTAGATTAAGTATTTTGCTTTAGTATATTGCATTATCAAGTTAATCTATAGTCTAAATTTCTACATGGTATCAAAGGAAAGGTGATCGAAGTTGGGAACAATATACTGAAAAAGTGAACTTCGAAGTTTGAAGTTCTTGGTTGGAGGAGTAAAAATCGAATTCTTATCATACTTCTAAATTCACCAATGGTGTTTAATGGCTTGAGACTCTAGTATGCTCTGGATGGCAGCTCAAATTACATAGCAAGTAAGGATGGCATGGAAGCAGTTTTATGTTATGAAACCAGCTAACAAAAAGATAGAAAAGATATATCAACACCTTAGAAATAAGCCTCTCTAAGGTGGAAACCTCCTTTACATTACACAAATGAACAATTCTTAGATGTTACAAATGACAAGACCTCCTTTCTGTATATAGGAGTCTAAGGGGTCATAATATAATCAAAGCAGACATAACAATAATAATGTAAGGGTACAATAATAACAATGTTGGGCTTCTATGGGGCACAATAATAACAATATGGGGACTACATGGGTACAAAAATATAATAAGGCAGTCGTAGTAATAACAATAAGGGGTTACACTAGTAGTATAGGGGCCTAACATGCCCCTCTCCTTCAAAAAGTGTTATCCTCAATGCTTGAGTAGTTCTTGATGCTATGTATAAAATTTTTGTCCTCCCATGTGGAATCTTTAGTGGGTGAGTTCTTCCAATTGATGAGATACTCTGAAATTGATCGATTTCATAGTTGTCAGGTTCTTGTTTCTGTGATTGCTCTAGGCTCCAATATGATTTCTACTTCCTTTTGAAGTTCTAGCAATATTGTTTGAATTGGTAAATTATAAAACTTTTGAATGAGTGGCCACACTTATTTTTCCTTCTTCCATTCATCCCTTGCTTCATTTATCCAATCTGGGTGGATAATAGAAATAGCAGAAAACAATGCTCCCACATCCTCTTCCTTTCTAAGTGCATCTGCAACATAAAATTTCTTCCCTTTTCTGTAGATGATGTCAAAGTCATAACCCAACATATTTGTGTTCCATTTTTACTATTCTTCTAAAGATAATATTTGTTCTAAAAATTATTTAAGACTATCATGATCCATTTTTACCTTGAATTGTCTTCCCATTGGAAAATAACACCATTTCGTAAGTGCATGTAGTATTTCCAACATTTCCTTCTCATAAATATCTTTCTGGAGATGTAGCCATAAAAATAACCAATCACCTACATCAATTTTTTCTTTTTGATCACTACGATGTTGATCTACCTATTGTTTCATTTGATTCTACACCAAAGTGGCATTATCCTTTAAAAGTTGGAGGAATTGTTGTTGATGCTCATTGTGATCTTTAACTGCTTGAACCTTTTTCTTCTTGATAGGTCCTTCTATCTTGAGAGTTTGAGGACTGGTAATTTCTTCCAATGCTTTAAAAGATATGGTCGGATTCATTTCTTGATGCTCGATGTGATCTTTCACTTCTTGAAAATTTTTCTTCTTCATATTGTCCTTCTATCTTGATAGCTTGAGGAGTGGTAATTCTGGTCAATGCATTACAAGATATGGTTGGATTCATTTCTTCTCTCTCGATGTGATCTTTCACTTCTTGAACCTTTTTCTTCTTGATATGTCCTTCTACTTGAGAGTTTACAGAGTGGTAATTCTTTCCAATGCTTTACAAGATATGGTCGGATTCATTTCTTCATTCTCTGGGGTTGGGTCCTGGTGTATATCCTCTTCTTTTTATGTTTCTTGATCCTTTTCTTCCTCCTCTTCATACCCATGTAAAATAGTTTCTTCTCAGCACACTTATGGCCTTTAGTGCATTTGCTATCACAATTGTAACAAAGACCTTTTTTTCTTTTTTCTTCCAATTGTTGTGGTGTAGACCTTGTAGGTTCTAGAAGGTTAGGAGAAGAAACACTTCCATAATTATAGTCATGAGTGGTGGGATTCCTTGTTTCCATAATTTCGCTTGCAATTTTTCTTGCCCACTTGAATGCCTTCTCCAATGAATCAGGTTCTTAAAGATGAACCTCATGTTGAATTTTATCCTTTAAAGTACCTATGAAGACATCAATCCTTTGCTTCTCTGGAATATCATTTACTCTTATATTCAATTTTTGAAAGTCCTCAATTTGCTCTGCTATTGAACACTTTTGTTTGAGATTTATCAATTGGCTAAAGAAGGTGTTTCTCTATGTATCCTCATAATGTGTTATCAATTCCTCCGTGAAAATTGACCATGTAACAAGTGGTTTATGAGAACAAAGCCCTTTATACAATAAAAATTGATCCTGCTCTAAATATGAGGATGCAATATGTATCTTTGGTAACAGTTTCACCTCATGTAGATCAACATATTGCTCCATATGTCGTATCCAATTTACTGGATCCTTGTTATCAAATTTCCTCATATCACCTTTTCTAGATTTTAGGAGCTCGATCTTCAAATGACTATATATCTATAATTTTGGCTCTTCGAGTTATGAAATTGTCACCTAGAGAAGCCCTCTGTGTCCTCTTTCCAATTTCACCAGTCTGATCAAAATAGGATTCTCCAGGAAAGAGTTATCCATAATCTCCCAAGATGACCTGGTTATATACCTTTTCAAAAGAGAGGACTTGTATGAAGTGCCAGGTGTCATGGTTTTGACCTTTGGATCTGAAAAATATACAAAATAAGATATAGTTTGTCCTCTTTCTGTAAATTCTGACGAAATTTCCATCTGATGCTCAGAGAGACAGTGATGATGATTTTCCCAAGGTGACCTATTTGGAATGTAATTTGGGGGTCTGTAACAACCTTAACTTCCTCAGACTATATCTCTGAAACTGTCATGAGACAACATCTCAAATTTGGAGCTGAGGTTCAAAATGATTTCTTATGAAATGGGTTTTTGTTTTAGATTCTAAAAAATCGTAGAGAAAGGTTTATAGTGAAAATCCCACGGTGACCTATTTTAGTTGTAATCCTAGAGCTTGCGAAAACCCTAACGTCCTCAGATCATATCTCCGAAAATATAGTGAGACAAGCTCCAAAATTTAGATCTGAGGTTTAGCGTGAGTTAGTCTCAAATGGGTTTTTCTTTTTCACTTCTGAAACATTGCAAAAAGAAAGTTATAGTGAAAATTCCATGATGACCTATTTGGAGCAACAAAACCCTACAATCCAAAGCTCTGATACCAAATGTTATGAAACCAGCTCACAAAAAGATAGAAAAAATAGGTCAACTCAGAAATAAGACTCTTCGAGGGGGAAACCTCCTTTACATTACACAAATGAACAATTCTTTGATGGTACAAATCACAAGACCTCCTTTCTATATATAGGAGTGTAAGGGGTCATAATATAATCAGAGCTAACATAACAATAATAATGTAAGAGCACAATAATAACAATAGGGGGCTTATATGGGACACAATAATAATAATATGGGGACTACATGGGTACAAAAATATAATAAGGGGGTTGTACTAATAACAATAAGTGGTTACACTAGTAGTATAGGGGCCTAACATATTATAATACAAAGGTTTGAAGGATTTCATTGATCAAGAAATCCTAAAGCCAGTTGTAGCTAATGCACATGAATTGGCTGAATGGAAGAAGTGTGTGGTGAAGGCGAGATACATTCTTATGGAGGGAGTTTCAAACCATATTGTATAGAGTCTCCATGGAAAGGAGACTTCATTCTCAATGTCGAAGAAAATGAAGGACCTCTGTCAGAACAACAACGACCAGAGGAAATTGGTTCTCAAGGACAAGCTTCGGAAAATAAAGATGGAAAAGGGTGATACTATTTCTAGATATCTGAACAACCTCACCAGTTATAGAGATGAGCTTGGTAGTGTAAGAATAACTACATCTGATCATGATATGGTGATTCTTTCTCTCCTTGGTCTTCTAAATAGCTAGCATAGCTACTAGGTCTCTATGAATGGAAGAGAGAAATTGCCAAATTGGGAACGACTATGGTCAGATTTGATGCAGGAGGAGATGAGGAGGAGCACCAGAGATGGTTCTTCATCTAAGCATGATGATGAAGAAAATCTAGCCTTAGCAACTAAGGCAAGGAAAGGGAAAGGGAAGGCTTCCCATTCCAAACCGAATTCTTCTCATGGAGGGAAGAAGATTAACTAATCTAAAGTGAGATGATTTATTTGTCATGAGGTGGGCCATTATGGAACTAATTTCCCATTGAATAAATCCAAGAAGGGATCCTCAAAATGATCAAAAGGAGAGGCATTAGCCTCTTATTTTGAATTTGATTTTGCCCTCATTACATGTGTGGTTTCATCGATGGTGGGTTGTGTTTGGTATCTTTAGAGTGGAGCCTCATTCCACATGACCGATGATAAAAGCTTGTTTAGTACCTTGGAGGAGAAATACCACTAGATGGGAATAGAGATGGGTGATGATGGGAAGTACAGTGTTTCAGGAGTGGGCACGGTTACTTTTCAGATGGAGCATGGAGCTCCTCTCACCTTGACAGATGTGAAGTATGTGCCTGGACTAATCAAGAACTTGGTATCAGTCAAGATGTTGGAGGAAAAAGGCTACAATGTTGTCTTCAGTAATGGGAAGGTGTTCCTAAGAAAAATAGCCACGAGTTAGACCAAGAGGATTGGGATTCTTGTGAATAATCCATATAAACTAAAGGTAAATGTCTATGCTGCATTGAGTTCGAAATCAAAATTGGTGCAAAGCCATGACATTGGTGAGCTATGGCATAGACAATTGGGCCACTTGCATCATGGGGCTTTGAAGATAATGCAACAGATCTCTACCAAAGTTCCCAAAGGTAAACATGAGCAAGTGGACACATGCAAAGGTTGTACCTTGGTAAAGTATGCCAAGTCTTCCTTTAATGATCGAGATAGTTGAGCTGAGGCGATCTTAGAGTGAGTTCATACTGATGTGTGTGGACCATTCTTGACAGCATCCACCGTGAAGAAAATGTATTATGTTATTTTCATTAATGATTTTTCTCATAAATTCTAGATTTATTTCATGCAGAAGAAGGATCAAACCTTCTCAAAGTTTTGTGAGTTAAAAGCTTTAGTTGAGAAAGAATTAAGGAACAAGATCAAGGCCTTGAAAAGTGACAATGGTGGAGAGTATGTCTCTCAAGAGTTTAAGGACTTCTTTGTAATGAAAGGAATTAAATGGGAATTGACAGCACCTCATAACCCACAATAGAATGTCGTGGCTGAGAGGAAGAACAGAATGATTGTGGGGGCAGCTCATGTGATGTTTCATGACCAAGGCCTACCACTTCATTTGTTGGTTGAGGCATGCAACACAATAGTCTATTTGTAGAATAGAACCCCACATCGCATACCTAGGATGAAGACACCAAAAGAAGCTTTCTCAAGAAAGAGACTAGTTGTGGGTCACTTCATGATCTTTGGCTCATTAGTATATTGCCATGTGACCAAGGATGCCCAGAAGAAACTTGAGCTGATAACAGAGTTGGGGATACTTGTGGGGTACATTGATACACCTCACAATTATCAAATGTACTTCCCTACCAGTTAGAGGAAAGTGGTACGTAGAGATCTAAAGTTTGATGAGTAGAAGGACATACAAGTTTCCCTTGAGAGAGAGCTCCAACTACAGGCTATGGAGGAACTTTTGGTTCCTAAGGAGGAGGAGCCTCAGAGTGATGTAGAGTAGTTGCATGCAGAGGTTCCAAGAGTGGAGACATCCACTCAAGCACGGTCTTCTGAGGATGGGTGGAAGCGCACAAGAGAAGTTGACATATTGTTGTTGGATGCGAGAGAGAATGTGGGAAAACCATCTTCTCAGCACAAACAGAGGAGGTCACCTGATAGGTACACTGGATACATGGGCCTTGTCAGGGAATGTATTGAGACTAAGCCATCTTCCTTTGTGGAAGCAGTACAGTAGCTGATTTGGGTTGATGTTATGGTGGAGGAGTAAGACTCCATAGTTTGAAACAATGTTTGGGATGTGGTTACAAGACTAGAGAACAAGTTAGTTGTGAGTTCCCAATGGCTTTACAAGGTAAAGCAGGCTGTTGATGGTAGTGTGGAGAAACATAAGACAAGATTTGTTGCCCATGGTTTCTCACAGGTCTAGGGGATTGACTATGATGAGACTTTTTCTCCTACCACAAGGTACTCATCTATCAAATCGATGTTGCCACTATCAGCACAGATGGGTTGGAAGATGCTTCAAATGGATGTGAATATTGCATTCCTCAATGGAAAGATTGAGGAAGAGGTGTACAGAGAGTAGCCAGAAGGTTTTCAGACCTTTCATCATGAGTCACATGTGTGTCAGCTCAAGAGAGATTTGTATGAGGTGAAGCAAGCACCTCACGCTTGGTACACCAGGATCGACAGCTACTTCACTAGGTTGGGCTTCACAAAGAGTGAAGTAGATGCGAACCCATATCACATCATGGTGAAAGGTAAGCAGTTGATCAATGTTCTTTATGTTGATGATATCATATTGACAAGTGATGATCAATTGATCATGTCTTGCAAGGAGGACCTTGGAAGAGAATTCGATATGAAAGACATGGTTCTGATGCACTACTTCCTTGGCATGGAAGTGTGGCAGAAGGATGGGGAGTTGTTTGTGTCTCAGGCTAGGTATGACAATGAGATACTTAGGAGATTCCACATGGAGAGGTGCAAGCCCATGCAGACTCCTCTAGTAGGTAACTAGAGGAAGGAGGATTCTACTTCAGGAGACGTAGTAGAAGCTACAATGTACAGGCAACTTGTGGGTTCACTAATGTACTTAGTAAATAGAAGACCATATTTTTGCTATGTGGTGCACCAAATGAGTCAAGCTATGGTTTAGCCTACAAAGTTGTTTTGGAAGGTAGCTAAGCATGTTTTGAGATACCTAAGAGGCACACATTAGTATGGATTATGGTATAGATGGACAGAGGGAGTGGATCAATAGGGATTAATTAATGTAGATTGGCCAAGGAGACCACTAGATCAGAGGAGCACATCAGGAGGAATTTTCAAGCTTGGTTCAGCAACAGTCTCTAAGTATAGCAGGAAAGAAAGGTCAGTTGGACTCAGCTCAGTAGAGGCTGAATACATGGCTATAAGTCAGGCAGCATGTGAAGCCATCAGTATCCAAAAAATTCTAGTTGGTTTGTTTGATCAGAGGATGGATCCAACTGTGATCTATTCTGATAATCAGAGTTGTATCAAACTCTTTGAGAATCCAGTATTTCATGACAAGTCCAGGAATATGAAAATTCGGTATCATCTCAGAGACTATGTGGTGAGGACGATCATGTTTTTGCAGTATACTTCAGCCGAGGAGCAAGATGCTAACATTTTCACTAAGACATTGTGAAAGTGTAAATATGAGTTCCATAGAGATAAGATCGGGGTGGCAAATAATCTATTTCCTGTTGAGAGGGAGTGTTGAAATATGGCAACAAGAATATTGCAATTTTGATTTGTCCTTGAATTAAAATTGAGAATTAGAATTATAATTTAGTCTCAGCAACTGCTTCGAAAATAATTAATTAATTCATCTTGAATTTATTAATTCGAGAAATTCAAGCTAGAAGTCTTTGTGAAGTCATGCAATAGTTATTCCTTTGATTGAGCAGATTATCCCTTAATTAAGGAGATAAGGATGAGTTGTATTTGAGTCGTAATTAGTTTTCTCATTTAACTGAGTTAATTCCAGCTAAATTAGTTCCAAACAGTTTGAGGAACTAATTGTGAGTTTAGTCATTTAATGCATGCATGCATGAAACTAGTGTACTCCAGATAATTGAAGATTCTCTCATAAATAACTCATGCATGTCTGTTGAGACAAAGACCTAGTTGAAATTAAAGGTAGGGACAATGTACTATCAGTTGCAAGAATTTCCTTGTAATAAAATCTCTTGCATGCAGAAGGAATTCATTCCCTGAGATTTGCACAGTTTTACAGTGTGTTGGAGCAATGCGTGAGATCAATGTCACACAAGGTTACAGTTGGAACACCCAAGGAAAACTGCTCAAGGAAATAGGAGGCTTCGAGGGCTGAGAAAAAGGCATATGATTTTTCTATTCTATCTATGAGTTGCTGTGAGTGTTAAAATTGGAAACTATGGCCAAACTCCATGTGGTTCATATTATTTATGGTAGCCAATATTTTTATTGGATCCCTCTCATTGAGAGGTGTAGGATTGATCTAAATATCATCTGATTCCGACAAGTATTTATGAAGTTATGAATTTATTTATGTTATGGAGAAATTGTTAAGTCGGCCAGCAGCTTATGTAGGCTCAAAAGCCCAACAATCAAGTCTCTTTAACCTCTACGGTTTTCGTATAAATAGAAGAAGACTTCAAGTCATTTCTACACACACTTGGATCTATTCCTCTCTCTACTTGTCTTTGGGTTTTAGTAGGAGAAGAGATCCTAAGGAAAAGCAAGAAAAGCCAGAAAAGCCGAAACAGACAGAAAAGTAAGGAAAACCAGAAAAGCTAGAACTACCAGAAAAGCTAGAAAAGCCGAAACAGACAGAAAAGTAGGGAAATCCTGAAAATCTAGAGCTGCCAGAAAAGCCAGAAAAGCCGAAACACCAGAAAAGCCATAAATATCAGAAAAGAAAGGAAAGCCGGAAAATCTAGAAAAGCGAGAAAAGTCGGAACTGCCAGAACTGTCAGAAAAGCCAAAACTACCAAAAAATCCAGAAACACCGTAAAACCTGAAGATATCGAAAAAGCTAGAAAAGCCAGAAAAGTTGGAAAAGTCGGAAAAACCAGAAAAGCCAAAAATGCCAAAACTGTTGGAACTACTGGGAAAGTCAAAACTGCCGGAAAAGTCGAAACTACCAGGAACTGCCGAAACAGCTGGAGCATCTATCTCCAAAGGAAGGCAGCATGATGTATCAGATCATGGGTAGCATAATAAGTAGCATGATGATATGAGCATGGGCAACATAATGATGCATGGTGATATGAGCATGGATAGCGTAATGATGAATGAGATCATCAGCGTGAGCAACATGATGATGAATAAGACCATAGAAGATGCACCATGATGAGCAACATGAAGATGAGAGAAACTCAGTCATCAAGGTTCAATACATGTGATAGTACAACAAGGTTTCACATGGTAATGTGCAACAAATAGATGAGATGCACCACTATGATAGGTGAACGAGTCACCTTAGAGAATCACTTGAAGCAATATGTCTTCAACTGATCTCATGCTGATATCAAAAGTCAAAGTGATTGACTTCTATTGTAAATGTACTATATCTCTCACATTTTCTGCTAAACTTTGAAGAACATAAAGGAAGAATTGATCAAGGGTTTCCCCACATTGAGGTTTTTCCCTAGCTAGCGCCACATCTTGTGTCCTCTTGTCTCTGCTTGTCTTCTGTGATTTATATTTATGTTCTATCTATAATTTACTTTATGCTGATGTGATTGCTAACGTGGAAAAGAAATTGAAATAAATTACTCTAGCATAGAACATACCTAAAATGAACATGGAATTGGAGCTACGGTGAATACAATGCCCAAGCAAGAGTGAAAGAGCAATCACCAAAGACAATAGAGACAAGACAAAAGAATCAATGGGTTCCACATCTCTCTTCTAAGTTCACAAAGGGTGAATTCGAAGAAGAACATATTATTAGAATGGCATAGCAGACTTTTCTAATGGCCCATCTAAAGATCGCTTCATTGGGATGTTCGGATCTAACGGTGGAAGGAAAGGCAGATGCCTTGGTTGTAATAAGTTTGGCCATTATGCGAAGAAGTGTCCGAAGGTAATGAAAGTCATTAAGGAAATGGTTGAATCTTCAAAGAAAGCAAGGAACCAGGAATCACTTTTATGTACCTAATCGCAAGAAGAACCTGGTGTCCGTCTCGGAAATGGAAGTCAAAGGTTTCAGGGTGGCACTCATCGATGGAAAGGTACGTGTTTGGAAATAGAATTTTCAAAGATGTTCTTGAGTTCAGGGTTGTATCAAATTGTAGGAAGTCCACTTGAGGCCATGTCTGTTTTCACATAGCACTAAAGGTCTGTGAGTCAGATGGTGATAGGGATGCCTGAATTCAAAAGGAGCATGAAAGTACATGTCTAAGATGTATCGAAGGAAAATCTTACAAGGGGACCATTCCCATCATGTAGTAGGTCCACAAGTCTAGAACAACCTAAGGGGTCTGAGATTGATAATCAAAAATCTCGCATATGCAGGTGGAAGAAAGCCCTCTACGGCTTGAAGCAAAACACCCCAGGCATAGTATGAGAGGATCGATAGTTGTCTGATAAAGCTGAGATTCACTAAGAGTGAAATGAATCCAAACCATCCGAAGGTTGTTGACGATAGACCTCCCATACTAGCACCTTATGAGGACGACCTAATTCTAACAGGTGCAGACCCTCTCATTTACAAAAGTAATAGGGAGTTAGATTCTAGATGTGGAATGGTGAACTACAAGCCTGTGACTACCTCGGGAATCTTAACTTTCAGAAGTTATATGGTAGTGATGTTGGACTAGATTTGTGAAATGACTCTGAATCTCATAAACTCATTCGCGTTAATGTTATTGGTGAACTTCTGCCTGGACATATGTTTTGTAGTTAGCATGGTGAGCTCATATTTGGTTGAACCTCACCGAATTGGTGCCAAGAATCTTCTAAGATGTCTTCGGGGTACAGTCTCTCTTGGATTGAGATACACTGCAAGAAATATGAAACTGCGTGATTATTCGAATGTTGATTGGGCAGGCAGTGTGGAGGATCATTACAGCACTTCTTAGTTCTATTTCTCCATAGATTCATCTTTGATATCATGGATGAGTCGGAAGTAAAAGTCAGTTGTTATAAGCACCACTGAGACTAGATGCATATCTACAAGTATGATCTTGTATGAAGCTGCCTCGTTAGGGAAGCTCTTCAAGTGATTTGTTTGTACCACTCTGATTCTCTATGACATCTAGAGGTGGGATTCAATTATTGAGGAATCTTGTATTTGATGATTGCTATAGTAGATAGACATCAGATACTACCTTATTTGGGATATGGTTAGTCTATGAGCAAGGAAGCTCCATCACTATGAGATGATGTATAGGTCGCTACACTTTGTCTAAGCCCCGGGGAAGATCAAATCTGTGATTTTCCCGAATGACATGGAGTCATCAACGGACCCTTGTATAGGGGTCCTGCATGTTGTATACATTGAGCTCTAGGAGCTCTGGGTCTTGTGGTTCTTATTAGAGCAACATACAACCACAGGGTGACTCACCCTCCCCTAGTGGTGCACAGTGGGACAGGATGATTTGCTCCTATGGACAGGATGATTCGCTCTCCCATGGACAAGATGATTTTCTCTCTTGTGGGAGAACGTGACTCGCTCACCTGTGGGACAAGATGATTCGCTCTACTGTGGATAGGATGATTTTCTCTCCTGTGAACAAGATGATTCACTCTCTTGTGGGACAAGATGATTCGATCTTTTGTGGGACAGGATGATTCACTCTCCTGTGTGGCAAGCTGATTAATTCTCCTGTGAGGTTTAGATGATGTGTTCTCCACGATGATTATGTGACAGGATGATTAATTCTCCTGTGAGGTCTGGATGATGTGTTCTCGATGATGATTGTGTAGTAGGATGATTAATTCTCTTGTGAGGTCTGGATGATGTGTTCTCCATGACAATTGTGTAGAAGGATGATTAGTTCTCCTGTGAGGTCTGGATGATGTGTTCTCCATGATGATTGTGTAGCAGGAATATTAGCTCTCTTGTGAGTCCTGGATGATGTGTTCTCCATGGTGATTGTGTAGTAGGATGATTAGTTCTCCTATGAGGACAAGATTGATTTAGTTCTCCTGTTGAGGCATCCTACCCATGTTGTCTGGGACTGATGGGAAGTACCTCTCATCTGATCAATGAGTAGGAAAATGAAGATAGGGACCATAGTAGTACCAATGGACACATCACTGTATCTACCGTACTCCCTATGCTAGGATGACCTTCATTGATCTGGGATCAATGATACCTGTGTGGAACCACTAGTAGGAGTTGTTCTCACTATGACATTGACTTCAGGTCGGTTGAGGACTGTTTGGGACCAGTGGTACATACTTTGAGACTAACTTCGAGTAAGTAGAGTACTAGTGTAGGACTAGTGGTAGGAGTTATACCTATTATGTCACTGACTTTGAGTCAATTGAGGACTGGTTTGGGACTAGTGGTAAACACTGTGAGACTGACTTCATGTCAATGGAGAATGGTATGACACATTCTCGATCAATTCTTCTTCTTCATGGTTCAACAGAGCTAAGTTGAGCAGAGCAGAGCTAGCAGAGATAAGTAGAGCTGAGCAGAGCATAGCAGAGCCACGAGAGCTGAGCACAGCAGAGCAGAGTGAGTAGAGGAGAGGAGAGCAGAGAAGAGTCGGTAGAGCTAAGTAGAGCCAACAGAGCTGAGCTAGCAGAGTTGAGTAGAGCCAGCATAGTTGAGCAAAGCTTAGCAGAGCAGAGCTAAGCAGAGCTAGTAGAGCTGAGAAGAGCAGTGCAGGGCACTAATAGCATAGATAGTATAGTTCGACATATGGATCAGCAAATGGAGTTCCCCCTAGTTGAGAGGGAGTGTTAAAATTGAAAACTAGGGCAAAACTCCATGTGAGTCATATTATTTATGGAAACTCATATTTCTAGTCGATCCCTCTCACTGAGAGGTGTAGGATTGATATAAAGATCATCTAATTCTGATAAGTATTTATGAAGTTATGAATTTGTTTATGTTATGGATAAATTTTTAAGTTTGCTGGCAACTTATGTAGGCTCAGAAGCCCAATAGTCATGTTTATTCAACCTCTACATTTTAGTATAAATATAAGAAGACTTCAAGTCATTTCTACACACACTTGGATCTCTTCCTCTCTCTACTTGTCTTTGGGTTTTAGTAGGAGGAGAGATCCTAAGGAAAAGCTAGAAAGGCCGAAACTGCCAGAAAAGTCGGGAAAGCCGGAATTGTTGGAAAATCTAGAAAAGCTAGAAATGCCAAAAAAGCTAGAAATACCGGAAAAGCCAGGAAAGCATGAAAGGCCAGAAAAGTGGGAAAAGTCGGAACTATCGGAAAAACCAAAATTGTTGGAAAAGCCAGAAACGTCGGAAAAGCCGGAAATACTGGAAAAGCTAGAAAAGCTGGAAAAGCCAAAATAGCCAGAAATGCTAGAACTATCAGAACTGTCAAAAAATCCAGAACTGCCAGAAAAGTTGGAACTACTGGGAACTTCTGAAACAGCAAGAGCATCTATCTCCAAAGGAAGGTAGCATGATGTATATGATCATGGGCAGCATAATAAGCAGCATGATGATATGAGCATGGGTAGCATAATGATGAATGACCTCATGGAAGATGCTTGATGATGAATAAGATCATGGAAGATGCAGCATGATGAGCAGCATGAATATGAGAGTAGCTCAGTCATCAAGGATCAACACATGTGATAGTACAAAAAGGTGTCACATGTAATGTGCAACAAATAGATGAGATACAATACTATGATAGGTGAACAAGTCACCTTAGAGAATCAGTTGAAGCATGCCGATATCAAAAGTCAAAGTGATTGACTTCTATTGTAAATGTAGTATCTCTCTCATTTTCTCTGTTGAACTTTGAAGAACATAAAAGAAGAATTGATCAAGGGTTTCCCCAGATGGGGTTTCGTCCCTGGCTATCACCACATCTTGTGTCCTCTTATCTTGGCTTGTGTTATGTGATTTATATTTATGTTCTATCTACAGTTTACCTTATGTTGATGTGATTGCTAATGTGGAAAAGAAATTGCTCTAGCATAGAACATACCTAAAATTAACAGTGAGGGATTGTACTGAGAGCTGGATAGTTGTGATAGATAAAGTTGTGTGTAATCGTGAGATATTTCTACTTGTATGATAATACAGATAGCGGTGTTTTTAGGTGAGGCTTTCACTAGAATATTCTTCTATGCTTCATGTGTATTGATTCTTTGTCTCTATTATATGTGTTCTTTTTTATCTTGCTCAAATCGATTAAGCTTTCGCAAGTTTGATTATAGAAGTAGATTAAGTATTTTGCTTTAGTATATTGCATTATCAGGCTAATCTACAGTTAGAAATTCTACACAAAGCTTACCATCCAACTCAATGATAGATGGCTGGTCTATGCCTATCTGTTGTCCACGGCTACATAAATACAAGGAATGCTCTTACAAACATTCCCAACAGTTTGCGCCTCTTATGCATTGTATATATTAGGTCTACCATCCAAATTCTATAGAAAATCTCTCCTAAGGTGTTACTCACCACATCTCCAACACTCCAACCATCCAGTACCATTACCATTATGTTGTTGCTGTGATCCGTGTACCTCTCTAGCTGCATTAAAATTATTTTGAGGTGACACATTTTCTTTCTCCTCTGCATTTTCAGGCCTTGCTCTCTTAGGCCACCATTTTCCTTTACCTTTGTCTTTCCATCTCCAACCTTTTTGAGATTCATTCCTACACTTTAACTATTCATAGGAATGATTCAATTTCCCAATGACTTCGTCAAGTTAAGGAGGTTCATCATACTCAATCCGATCTATAAATGCTAATGGAAAACGATTAAAGAATCCCTGAACTCTATACTTTTGATCTTTAAGGTATGGTACATACCTCAATACCTTCAAAAACTTGGTCATGTACTCTTCATCTATCATTGACCCCATATTTAGCTCATAAAATTATTTGACCTTACTATTGCAGTACCTTTCTGACAAGTATTTCTTCCTGAAAATCCTCTTGAACTCATGCCAACTCAAGTCCTCTATCATGATGTGTCTGACTCGCTCCATGTCCTCCCACAAAATGTATGCTTTACCTTTCAATCTTAAGATAATGATTTTGGCCTTCATGTTATCTGTGCACCCATGCAACTCAAACAATTTGTTCATCCCAAGTATCCAAGCCTCTTCATCTTTAGGATTCTTCACATCTCCATCAAAAGCAGGTGGCTTTTATTTATGAAATTCATATGGAAGGGATCCCCTATCACTCCTCCTATATGTATGATATCAATGAAGATCACGATGTATATTCGAACCAGAACTAGAATAGTACATGTACTCATCACCCCTCCTATACAGAGTTTCCAATGGTCTACCCACTCTCACCATGTTAGCTATATTCGACATGTGTCTACCATGAGACATAATGCCATATTCCCCATTATTTCTGTTCTTTTGCCCATGGTTGATCTCAAGTAGCCCTTGTCACTTCAATTCTAACAAAATCCGAGGAATAATTGCATTAAACTCTACTTGTTTCTCTTATTCCTGTAAGCTCCTTTTATTGTCTGCCTTGCAACTCCTTATTTCTTCATTCAAGCTTTTCAATGTGTCTTCCAAATTAGAAGAGTGCCCACCATGCTACTCATCTAATTCATAGGGAGAGTCTTTGTGGTCTAACATCTTGCTATTCATTTTGATCTTTCTCCAACAAGGCATAATATGTCAGCTAAACAAAATCATAATAAGCCAGTGTACCTCAGTATAGCTTGGGGAGGATACCTCATTTGCAAGATTATCCAAATTAGCGTCATATATGTATAAACATAAGCATAACAGCATATAAACGTATAACACTAGGTGTGCCAACACATAACATCATTCTAGCTAAAGTCTAATCATCACTTCATGACCATATCACTACACATAATATGACCTCATGCATGACGACATCAACCATACCAATGTACGTGGACAATACATAATCATAAACATAGATGATACACCAGCATACACGTAGACAACACACCAACATAAACATGGAGAACACATGCAAATAAACACATATAATCAAGCATAAAGAGGCAATACTTGTAATAACATGTAACAATATGTAACCAAGCATACAAAAATGATACATGTATGAAACAAAAAACAACATGTAACCAGTCATACACTCATGACGACACACATTCCATCAACAATATCCTCTTTCACACGACGACATCACTACAACACTAACCGACACCATGCATGTGCAACAACCACATAGACCACAAGAATGGAAACACATGTGCAAGAGGCATGACTGCATGACCAACACACGGCCCATCGAGTCTTTCAGTCCTCCAGTCCAAGGGATGAATCATGCTCTGATACCACTCTCTAACACCCTCCTTCCACATCTACCCATGTAACCGTCCAACCGGGATAAACATGTGACGAGAGCCTACTATGATTGGATTTAACCTTCCATCCGACCTTAAGGAAGTGGGATTGATGGAAACATAAAATACATACCTTACACATCAACTACAAGACTCCTAGTAACCATCCCGACCACTAAGGTAGCTAGCCCCTGGGTCCCACTAAGGTTTTATACCACTTGGCCTCTAGACGCTCATGTGTTATGGGCTTGACAATGTCCAGGAGGCTCTTGACTCTTTCATGACAAGGCATGTTAGCATCCAACTACTATTTGGCTTAATGTTGTGCCAAGGTCCCTGGGATTTGAGCTACTTTTTTAGGCCTAGAGCCCAAGTCACTACACTGGATTGAATGACACCTTCAGAACAGAAAGATACCAAATAAACAATGATGCAAATGCAAATACATGAATAATCTCTTGACCAGACAGCTACTAGCCATCACAAACATTTCATTAAACATCTTACAAATATGTAATCAATAGGTATAAACAACATAGTGAAACATAGGGGTCTCATATTTATCTGAGAATCACTATGAAGCATTGTTTCCTTATATCATTTGTTGCATAATCATCTACTAGGTCATAGATACAGTGTTCATTCATTTATAATTAAAAAGATGAGGAGAGTCCTACATAGCCACTGTCATAAAAGACATACATAAACAACATAGTAGTAATATAAATACCAATGAAATTACCGTGATATGATCCACATATAAACCAATACATTTACAAATGAAAAACTAAGGGAATGCATTTCTCATTCATGAATGTAGAAGCCATTCAGGGATAGGACTACCACATTCCACTCAACCATATAATGGTTGAGCCAAATCTCTCTTCATCCATTCACCCTCGTTCGATATTCCAAGCATGAATGTGGTACTCATAACCAACCAAAAAGAATCAAACAAGCATTGACACTGCCACAAAACATATACATAACTAGCATAATAGTGATAGAAATACCTAGGAAATTACAACCATATCACCCACATATAAACCAATACATTTACACATGCAAAACTAAGGGAATGAATTTCTCATTAATGAATGTAGAAACCGACCCAGGATGGGACTACCACATCCCACTCGACCATAGAATGGTTGAGCCAAATCTCTCTTCATACATTCACCCCCATTCCATATTCCAAGAATGAATGTGGGACTCATAACCAACCCAAAAAAACCAAACAAGCATTGATGCTACTGGAGTTCTCCACCTACATCATCAGGAATTTTAGTGCTTCCTAGTCTCTCAAACTTTACCATTAACCCATGGTCTGATCCAACGATCACTAGGCCCTACAATGAGACCCAGTCTTTAGGCTTTGTCGTACATCCCATCTCAGGACTATGAGGCCCAGTGGAGAGAAATACACCTCTTAGATTTACCGTATATCCTGCCATTCATGGTAATGATTCCTAGGCCCACCAAGGCATATAATCTTCGCTTTACCGCAACTCACAGTTTGGCTTAGGGGTTACTAGGTTAATCGTTTTACCATGATACACATTCTGGTTCAGGGACCACTAGGCCATGTCTTTGTGATTTCAAAGATCCACCTCACTTAGCTTTGGTACCATTTGACAATCGAGCTCAACCAAAACATGAGAATTCATCTCACCAAGGCTATCTAGAAATGGAAAGGCTAGGTTGAAAACACTGTCATACCTAGAAAAACCAATGCCATGACTTAAAATAACCGTGTGCAATACCATGCACGCCAAACCTCGCAAAGAAATCAAACATGCAAATCAATATCTGGAAAGAATCATCTTATAGTTGTTTGATCCTGCTCTTCCTTCCTTGTTCCTTCCTTGCTCTTGCTTTCTTTGCCTTTCTTGATTGAATGCCAAAATGCTCCAAGAAAACTCGTCCAAGAGTGAGAGAGAGAATAATGAAAGAGCTCCAAAACTGAACTTACAAAAGGTACCATTTGATTGTAAGAAGCCTTATTATCAATTAGACCTCGATGTTCACGCTTCTTAGACCTAGATGTTCACAAGAATATTAGTGGAAGAAAACTGTCATTTATTCATGTATAAAGAATATTAACAAACATATCTTTCAAATTTCAATTCGTAATTTATAAATTTTGTTCTGAATTATTTTCTTATTAATGATGGAAATTTGTAAAGCCAGTAGCGAAAATGTGAAACCAAAGAACGATTGAAAAGCACTTAATTTCAACTATCAAATAAAAATATTATTAAATTATAAAATCCATACCATTCATCATATTTTATATTTTAGAGAATTAAAGTACACCAGACCTATTCCGTAATAAACAATGATATAATATATATAAACTAGGATGTAATTTCTAAGTATAAATGGGCTGAAGCAGACAAACCTTATTCATAGGACATTTCAGAGATTTACATAATTTGTTCTTCATAGTGACGATGTACCAACTAGGAAAATCAAACAACGCCTTCAATATAGAGAAATGAGCTGGGTCGTCCAAACAAACGCAAAATTGTCTATAAGCATTTCGGTAAGCTAAGCTAAGCTCGGAACGTCGGAAAGCCTACCAGCCTACCAGACGCTTTGGTACCTCAAATTTGATGCTTGAATGTTCTGCGGATGCTGCTGTTCTTTCTCAGCTGAACTCATACAGTTATTTTGTGACTAAAAGCAGGTTTAACATATCCATGACTGCCACGGGGAGCAGAGGACATGCATATCCCCAAAATCCGCTGCAACGGATTAGGAACTTACCACTACCGTCGTATTCAAAACATTCATGGAACGGTGCGAATTCAGTTAAAAAGAGCGAAATTGAAGGGCTTCGGTTGACATCTGTTATCACAGGCCGAAGTTTGCGCGATCATCGACATGACATGACATGACCAGTCATGGTCGTTTTTAGTTCTCAACGCAACTTTTGAATAAGAGTTTTCACAAGCACGATTGAGCTGAACTGTCAGACAATATCAAGAATTGTGGAAGCGTTCGCTGAATCTAATATCTGGGAGAATAGTATTTAATACTCACAAGTGGTTTCTATTAGGTAGAGACTTAATTTTCACCCTAGTAATAGCAAAGAGAGGTGAGATTTATCTCAAATATATACTCGTTCTTTAAATTTAATTTTGTTTAAATTTAATTAAAAAAAATATTGTTGATGAATATCACTGAATTTATTGTTTTATGGTTATTTTATTCAACATTCTTTTGTGACCTGTTTTGTTAAATGTGTATATATTCAACTAGTACTAATTTTTTATAATTATATCTTGAATAGATCCATTTTAACTATTCATGTGTCTTTTGAGGTGTAAATTTCTATTTATAGTACAAAATTTCAAAAAATGTTTGTATATCAAGGGATTTGGTAACCATAGGTTTTTCAATTTAGATTAAACTTCCATTCTAATAAATTTTTGCTGAATTTCATTCAAATAGACAAAAAAATATACCTGAGAAAGAACCAAAATGCAAAATAATGAGACTGGTTGAAATTTTAACCCCATAAAGTTTATTAGGATATTTTACCTAAGATGAGTATTGAAATATTTCATCAAAATAATAATTCTTTTAATGCTACATGTTAATTTTATAATAAAAATTGAATAAATTATACATCTCCTCTTAACATTTTTACTTTCAATTGTTTTTTTGGGGGTTGAAATATTTTGTTATGGTTAACATTAACATTTTTTTTATTTATGTTTTAGTCTGTCTATAGACATATATCTGAAACTGATCTTCAAATAAATTGCTTTGCATAGTTATTAAAACAGTTTATTTAAATGGCTTGAAGTATTTTCGAAATTATAATGATTATATATCTTGCTCACAGCGAAAAATGAAAACATAATATTTCTTTTAACTTTTAATTATTTTATTTCTTTCTAAATTTAAATATAAAATTGAGTTATTTCAAAAATAAAAAAAAAAAAATATTTTAATTTTTTAAAAGCATCCATAGTATATTAAAACAATGAAATTCACCACTCAACCTAATAAAATAATAATTTAAAATAATAAATATTAAATCTTAATTCTTTTTATGGTTTTTTGTTCGTTATATATAATATATATAATATATATATAATTTTTTTTAATTTATATTATTACCATATAATATATACCAAATAATTATTCTTTATAGGACATAGTTTTGAAAGGTAACTAGTCAAAAACGTAGAGACTAATGTTGCATAACCGTTGATTCCTATGTGACTAGTAGATACATTTTGATGTGATGCCGCCGTCTTAGAAAACATGGAAGTAGTATAACATCTGTGATATAAAATATTAGTTTTAGTGTTGATTATAAATTATTAAATTGTTCTGAGTAATAATGATATTGATGATGATGATTAATATCTACTAAAACGGATAATGTTTATCAGATTTTAAGAAAGGAAAAGTAATTTAATTGTTATTTTTCTTGTTTCTATGATCGAAGAGGAGAGAATGAAGTGTTCATGAAGATTGGAAGTATGGCAGATGTTAGGGAATTGAGAGTGGATGTGAGTAAGAGTCAGTCTAAAAGGAAGTATTTTTCATCTTTTAATTTCTTCTAATCCCAAATCTATTCTATCTTTTGAGGGAGTCCTAGGAGTAGACCACTTTTATGTTTCACTTTGAAGCTTATGGGAATTTGTTATTTTACTATCGAGATTCATTTATTTCTTTGTGTTGGTTAACATGGAGAGATAATTTTGGTTATCAAGAGTGGGGTTGATCACTTGGTTATATTATGTTGACTTCCTTTTACTTTCCAACCCTTTATCATCCCATAGCTTGTCTTTAAAACTCGAATAATAACATCTTTAACACTATTCTTGCTTCCATGATGACATAATTCAATACTGTGTCATTTAATTTCAAAATTAATTATCCAAATTCTTTTTTTCAGGTACATTATTCAAATAAAGGATAATTTATTGCTATGCCATTTTATTAAATTCGTTTTATCACATCAATTCTTCAAATTGTTATTACAATATTATTAATATTAAATTTGATATAGTGTATTGATATTGGATTCTTTCTAACCAGTTTCGGGAGTTTCATTTTTGTATGTTTAATAATAGGGAGTTTCATTTTTGTATGTTTAATAATAGTGTTCATTATTTTAGAAGAAATTTTATAAAATTAAAGTTTAAAATTCAACATAATTCTTAGACCGATTCATTTAAAATATGGAAGTAACAAAGTTAAATAAATGCATTTAGGGTTAAGAGAGATTCAATTAAAATTTAAGATAGATTTAACTCGTTTTTTTTTACTTTTAAAATTTTTTAAACAGGTTACATTCTAACTATTAACAAGTATTATGTGGAAAACAAAGGAGTCAATGATAGCTAAAAATGAAGTCAAAAAACGGATAATGATTTTATTTTATTTTCATTTGACCAAATCAAAATATTTACATAACAAAACATTGCAACATCTCTTCCATTCTAAAAGACTTTTGGCACAACAAAAATGAACTTCAAATTTAGCATAAAAAATTGATAGATATTCCACACTATAACTCAATGTTATATCTTTCCATTTCTAAATCATTGTTTGAGAACAAATAATTTGTTGTCATTATTTGACCTTTACCACGTAGTCATGTCCATCCATTGGCTACAACAACGTGATTGAGCTAGGAAGCTTATTCTACAATCTAGTATGAGGGGATGTGTAGGTATCTTAGTTTGTCTGTCCCCTTTAAAATAAAATTAAAAATTAAAAATTATGTTTTAAATTGAACAGTAAGGTATATAATAAATACAATGAATACGCTATAATGTAATTAGAAGTAAAAAAATATTTTAGTAAGATGTTTACATCTTATACTTTTAAAAAATATTCAAATAAACTATTTGAAGATATACGTTAATTAATTTATGCCTATATGAGCTTCATATATATTTATATATAGAAAAAATAGTTAAAATAAAATATTTTAGTGTTGTATAAAAAAAATATTCAATATGGCTTACCATAAAATATTTTAATACCAAGTAATATTGACATATGCTTCTGCCGATAGGGATGAGGGGTAAGGTGTCAGAGGCGCCGAGCTAAGTTGACATAGTGAGTAGAACCGGGTTCATTGCAACCACACCCCACATGCTCATGGCAGGGAGTGTGGCGTCCATTTCCTTGAATGCATGGGAGGTGGGTTGGCAAGGTGGTAGAGAATGTATTAAGGGAGGGTGGCAGAGTGCGAAGAGGTATTCGATGTGTTGGGCAGGTGAATTGTGTAGCGGAGACGGAAGGCATTGTAGAGTGGAACAAAGGCGAAGAAACCAAGTGTGTGGGCAAACTACAACTCACTGTTATGTAGTCTAGTCTCGCCCTTGCTTAATTAATAAGTTCTCGTCGGGTTCAAGGGGAAATTCCATGAGCACACTCTGTTGGGAGGAGGGAGACGCAAGAGGCCATCCTAATGGGGCTTAGCCCAGCTGCAGAGCTTCGATACAGAACCCCACCTAAATGACCAACCCAAGGGTATGGGGGATAAAGGGCAAGCCACGATTGAGGGACTGTGTGAAGCTGAGTGAGAGAAGGGAGAAGTGCAGGGAGGAGGCGGGGATGCTAGCAGAGTGGGCAATTGCATGAGTGAACCATCGCTTATAGCAATGTAGATTCACATGATTGTAGTTAGGGACCACCGGTAGCATGAGAGGCAGAGAGGCAAGCAAAACTTGGGCAGGAAATGGCTAGTAGAGGGAAGGGCCTGTGGGTTCAAAAGCACTTGCAAAATCGGGCACCAGAAGGGTCTGAGGGCCAACATATGGCCGCAAGGGGATGACCAACCTCTACACCTTGGCACGAGAGAGACACATGGTAATAAGCTAGGGGAACCCTACTCGAAACCCACTTCTATTGGTCACTTGTGGGCAAAGGGATACCTTTGCTCATCGTAGGCCAGGCAGGGTAGAGAAGCAAGGCTAGTGCAATCGTGTAGGGTTGAGGTGAATGAAACAGTGAGGCTAACAGTGTTGGAATGTCTACAGGGAAACGAGAAATAGGGTATTTCTCTAGGAAAACGTGGATGTGGCCTTGGCAGAAGGGGCCCAGACCCATGGGAAACGAAACGACCGAGTAGGATGGAAAGCCTGAGCAATTCAAAGCCGAGGTACCCATGGCATATAAGGAGGAAACACATGAGGATATCCAAAATCTGATAAACGACTGCGAAGATGAGCTAAAACATGAAATGGAACCAGATGATGAAATAGAAGTTTGGAGAGCAATGGTGCCTGACCCTAGTACTACACTAGGGTGAATTACATAGTTCAAGCACACCCTATACCTGTATTTTCTGATTAAAAGTCTGCTTGGCAAAGCAATGGAGCAAATTTATGTGAAGATGGCAGTTATAATGCAGGGCTTTCCCAATTATGAAAAAGACATGGAGAAGATCCTATTTCAGCTGCACAAACATGACATCATGATGGACCGTATAGACCGACACATTCCTTGCATTATAGAGCTCTATGGAATACCCGAAGCAACTACTGATGATCCTGCTTGAGTAGCCTTAGACTGTGAGGAGTAGAATGTCAAGAAGGATTAGTCAACCTATGCTTAGTTTTTGTTTATCCGAATAGCATTTAAATTTCCAATTGTTTATGTCAGTGGTCATAGTTATACAATATGTGGTCATGAGATTCAAACTTACCTAGCCTTGCTAGATAAGACTTAGGAATTTTTGTTTTTGGATGGCGTGACCAGTGGCCAACAGACTCGGTTTCCTGGGCGAATTGAGGCCACTGGGTAAAACTATGTGGTATAAATTTTCCTTATATATATAATAGAAAATGGATAGTAGTGCCAAGCATTACGAAAAAAAATATTGACATATGCTTAAAAATACATTAATATTAAAAAACCATTTTAATTTTCATGATAAAATGTCTACATGTAAAATTTTAAAGTATATATTAATTTAAAAAAATTAATGTATATATCACTAAAAAATAAGTTTTAAGCGTATATATACTCCATTTAGCATTCAAAAGTACAAGTTAAACAATGAAAAATAGATGGTTCAAAAGTAGACATAATTATAATTTTGACATAATTTTTCCAATGTAATTTTTACCAAATGATTTTTCATATTCAATGATACATTAAATTTTGCACTTTAAAAAAATTGATCCTTTTCATCTCATGTTAGATTAGTACTTAAGATGGATCTATGTTACCAGTGTTAAACTCCTGAAAAAAATTAACTTCTAATTACCATTAAATTTTAAAATATTCCAAAATTTTATAATTGAAAAAATAAATAAATAATCAGCCTTTAATATAACCCTGAACTCACAACTTTCACTCTTTGCCACTTTCAATCTTCTATACCCAACGTGCCATCTATCCAAAACCTTCGTTCTATATGGCTTTGTTTAATCCGACTGTTCTGTAACTCTTATCATAAAAATGTATACAATGAAAATGCCTCTTTTTGAGAGCTTTCTTTGCTATTAATTTCGGTCGCATGTTGTCATCAGACTCTAAATAATAATAAAAAACTGAATATTTTAATGTAGCAATCTAATAAAAAATTGAATATTTTAATGTGGCAATCTAATAAAAAATTGAATATTTTAATGTAGCAATCTAATTTGAAGTGGCTTCCAAGTTTTCTCAATGAAATTGCAATATTAAGTTGTATTGTAGTTATGAAAAAGGATTTTTAAAAAACTTCATTAGGAAAGTCGTTTTCTAAATGTACAATGCCTGATCTGGGAGGTTTTTTTTTCTCTTTTCTATGTAGAGGAAAGTGTTTTTTTAAATGTACAGTGCAGGATTTGTTTTCTCTTTTCTGTGTAGAGCTTTTTAGTTTATTCATCACTTTTATAATTTTTACATAATTAGGTTTTTTTTTTTTCAATATAATTTGATATAAAATTTCACCAAAAATTATATATCTGATTTAAAAAAAGAAAATTAAAATATAAAAATGATTTAATTAAATTAAATCTTATTATTATTAAATTATTATTATTGATGATTAACCATATTAATATTATCATTATACATATCTTAAAATTTAAATTGACTTTCAACAAATCCTTTCAAAATTTCAAGTAAAACTGACTATATAACAGTAAAATATATGCTATCAATAACCATCCAATGGCCTGGAATTTACTGTTGCTAACAGCGATAAATGAATCATTAAGTATCTAAATGCACGGCATCAGTTACTGCCCTGCCTAAAATATGTAGTCTCCCATGTCACTTCGAACGATAATTGAGACTAACGAGAACGAATCCAAAGACTTCAATAAATTCAAATTCAGCGAATACCCAAGAACGTGACCCAAAATGCCAGAATTGAAGTCCGTCGCATCAAGCCCCACCCTCTCCAACAAGTGATTCATGGGCGACTTGCAGTTCCAGATACATTAAAAAAATGGGTGGCAGTCGACCATCCAATGGCGCTGGACAACCGTGGGTGCAGGAATGCCAAGCCATCAAACTACAGGAAATGACTGATTACAGTACTCTTCTTTGATTTGTTCGCCGGCAGAGTTGCAATTGTATACATGATTCCTGTACGTCATTGTAGAACAAATATAGTAAAGGCCGAATCTATCGATTAAACTCTAAAGCAAACAAAAGCTGTAGGGAACGCTTGACGCTTAATGTCCACATTGGGTTGATCGTCCGAGAAAAAGATTAAGATGTCGCTAAACAAAACATTGACTGTCAGAGTGAGGAATCTGTGGACCACAAGGGCTTAGAGCAAAAATATACATGTGTTTTTTTGGCATGATCCAGAACCTCAATGGTCGATCATTGAAAGCGGGGTCGCGGCGAGGCTAGGACAAAAGGTGCCTACATTTAAAGGAATAGGTCTGGGAGCAGCAATATATTTGTGTTTGAAAATTAGGTAGGTTGACAAAATTAGGCCACGAAAATCTCAATTCAGATGGGATTTTTTTTCTTTAAAAAAGATTAAGATTACAAATTGACTTTTAGATATTTTTTTGGAACTGTTTTTTATTACAAATCTAATTTTTTTTTAATAAAACTGAATTAATTTTATAGTGTAATTTTGATAAATAAAATTGATTTCAATTGTTTTAAGTTTCAAAAAAATTGAATTAATTTTATAGTGTAATTTTGATAAATAAAATTGATTTCAATTGTTTTAAGCTTCAAATTAAAATTATATAAGAAATACTTAAAATAAATTTGATTTAGTATTTAAATAGTCTATATAGGTTGAGTGGACTTAATGGTTAAAAGCAAGTATTTCTTTTTGAAAAGTCATAGGTTCAAATCCATTGTAAAACTAGACACACCTAAGTCATATTCCCTAGTTAGTACACTAGATTTTGAAATGAACCTTAGGGCTTACTAGCCTCAAAGTTGAACCCTCTTAACTCAAATATGTGAGAATAGGAACAATAGGAATTAAGTACGTTGTGCTCTTGTCTACTATAGTTCTGTAGTTTGATGCTACATGATGCCAATTACATCCTCTACTTGTTGTTTGTGAGTGGTGGTCAATCAAGATCTCCATTAGAATGGCCAATTGCATAGACAACTATTGATGATGTAGTTAAAATTGTTGGCCACTTCAAAGGGGAAAATTTTGAGTGGCTTTACACCACCTTGAAGCCATCTTCCATGGTGTTGAAAAGTGTGATCTATGAACCATATTGCCAATGCATGCGGCCAATTCTTGAACATGTTTCTAAACTAGAGCCATGATGTGAGACCCTAAGTGTTCAAGATTTTGGGCATACACCACTGCATAACTACCATATATAAAAGATGGGATGAGCCATCCATTTCCATGAGTACTTCATTTAAAGAACCTCATGTGCCACATGTCAAGATATACACATACAAGACTGAAAGGATCACCTTGTGATTCATTAGAGAAGGGATGTTTGGCAACATTTGAACACAGTATGGGATAAAAACTCTCTCACTCATCTATAAAAAGAGTTCCTTCAACCCTCTAGGTGATATTAGAGGCTAGAAGATTACCTATGGAGTTGTTATGGGGATGAGCATGGAATGGATGGACCTCTAAATAGAACTCAAACTACATTATATTTGCTTAAAAATTGAATGGAGTTTAATATTTAGGGGAGGATCCCTAATACATATGCTTAATCCTGTTTTTGGAATCATCCACTCTGATGAATTTGTTGACTTGTAATGTTGTAACAATGATGGGTCATTCAAAAAGAGCATATTATTTTTCTTGTTTATTAAAAACTCTACCTAGGATCCATGAATTTAAAATTTCAACCTATGCTATGGCGCGAATGAACACCGACCACATGAACACAAACCACATTTATGATAATAAGGGTATTACTATTGACATTTTGAGGTATTAAGGTAATGTAATATTTAACTTTATTGAAACATGAGCATCATATTATGTATGTTAACAGAAATGGTGTGTACTATATTTACAATTAGACTAAAATAGTGTTAGGTTCTCATTTGTAACATTTTTATGTCCAAATACAATTTAAGCTATAGATGCAAAAGTTTTATAAATTATTATTTTGTAAGTGACTTATTATCTTTTTCAAATAAATATAAGTTAAAGATTCATTTTTTATACTTTGCACCATAAGCACAACAAATCCATAGTTGTTGCAAATCAAACAAAATAGATTCGCTAGATATCAAAAGATATGTATATAAGGGTCATGGACACAATCAAGGTAGGAGACACAAAGATTGAACCTTAAGGGAAGCCTCTATGCATCTAGCATAAGGAAGGATACTTGAACCACCACAAAAGATTTATTGAAAATATCATTGGCCTAAGAGTTGTGATACCAATGACAATAGTAGGTCTTAAGAGCCACATGGATTTAACGCCCTTGATTTGTTTAGGGGAGGAAACCCAAGCCTTAATCCCTAATCAATAAAATTGGGCAACGAGGTCCAAGATCAACACCTCAAACCACTACATATGACATAATAAGTGTATATTTTATCTTTGATTGGGTGAGTTAATAAAATTACTAGGTTTTTAAGTCATATCTATGGGTCTTAGGATAGTAGGTAATGTCAAGGGAGGAAACTTAATGCTTATGCCCCAAAATAAGCTTTGAAGTACCACTATTGAACTCTCAAGGCTATCCTTATTATTTTCATAGAAATATTAATGGGGGATATCTTTGTCTTTCAAGGGGGGATATGCATGACACCAAGAGTCAAATAATATTCCCTAATATTTGTTCTCACATATTTATATTCAGAGTGATGCTCATCCTATTAGAAAGCCAAAAGAGTGTATGAACCCAACCCTTAAGGAAGTGGTTAATGAGTAATTAGAAGAGCTTCTTGATGTTGAATTTAACCACCCAATATATCATAGTAAGTGGGTCACATCTCTTGCAGTGGCCCCCAAAACCAATGCTAAGTGGCATATCTATTTAGATTACCAAGAAGTAAATAAAGCCATCATGAAAGACTATTTCCCTCTTCCTTTCTTTGATAAATTTGTAGACATCCTTGCAAGTTTTTTTTTTTGGACAATTTTCGAGATTATAATAAAATTCATATTGCTCCCGAAGTTTAAGATAAAGGAACATTTAAATGTCTTTTGGGGGCATTCACTTACCGAGTTTTTTCTTTGGATTATGTAATGATCTGACAACCTTTCAGAGAGCAATACTAGGAATATTCTCATATTTAATTCATAATTCTGTTGAGGCATTATTGGAAGGGGACATATAGAATAATGAATAAGACCTTATTTGATTTCAAGAATCTAACATGTCTTTAAGCCATGAAAAAAGTCGCATGATGTTAACTAAAGGTGTTGTTCGAAGATATATTATTTTCACTATAGGAATGGAGGTAGGTCTATCAATGATAGAAGTAATTTCAAAGTTCAATATTCCCATAGTTGAAAAGGAGGTAAGAATTTTTCTTACTCTTGTTAGTTAGTATAGAAGATTAATTGAAAATTTGATGAATTTGTTTTCATCTTCGCTTAAGTTGATCTCTAAAGATGATATTTTTTCTTCAGATAACCATTGTCAATCTACATTTGAGACCTTAAAAACAAAGATTTTTTTGCACTTGTGTCGATAGGACAAAATTTCCCCCTACACTTTCACATGTACATGGACATTTTTGGTACCACATTTGGAGCTATTTTAATGCAAAATGAATACGTTACTATGCCATTTACTACATTAGTAAAATTCTTGTGCTTGCTGAAATTAGATACACTATTACTAAAATAGAGTTTATAGCAATCCATGTGGTTAACAAGTTTAGGCATTGCATTATTGGATATGAAACCTTCATACACACTAATCATTCTTCCATTTTTTACCCGACGAAGAAAATAATTACAAATGGTATGATTATTAGACAACTTGTATTATTACAAGAATTTAATATCATCATTGTTGATTGCCATGGTAAGGAAAATTGAACTTCAAATTTTCGTTCTAAAATTTTTAATAAAGGTGAAATTATTCTTGTAGATGATAGATTTCATGATAAGTAGTTATTTTCTATGTCCACTTCATCCCAGTGGTTTTCAAAATATTGCCAATTTCTCACATTATGGTGATTTTTGTTGTTGTTGGCATATGTTGGCATTAATGTCAACCCTATGATGTGTTGGCATGTTTGTATTTCATGATAACGCTTGAAGATGTTAACCTTATGTTGAACTAGGTCATACATTAATGAAAGTATTATGATGACATAGATGGTTTACATTGTGGTGTCTATGGAGGAGTTGGCTTGTGTTGGCATGTGTCTTACATCATTGATCCTATTGGCTCGAATTGATGTCAACATGTTATTACCCAGTGCAGGAACTGTTGGTTCAGAACATATGATTGCATAACATGTTATGATGGTCTTTTGATGTTGGTACAGATAGATGTTGATGCTATAGGTGTTGGAGATAGTTACTCAAGTGATCCATGTTGTTTTAGTTGGCATACAAAGTGTTCATGTAGGTCTTCATGTTCAGAGTTGTTGTAGTGGTATTTTGGCCTCATGATGATGATGATGAGGATGTTGAGATTCTACAATGGCGTACATAAGAGTTTCATCTTGTTCTGATGTTTCTGGAGGGTAAGGGATGTTTTCATAGCTATGTCAACCATTTTTTTGTTGGCTTCTAGGTTAAACAGGTGATGGCACTTGGGTGTGATGTCTAGCCTATTTGTAGAGGTGTCACATAGTTTTGTAGAGGCTTGGAGGCATGTACAAGAGCTTATGAAGATGATAAAACAAGGGGCAGAGCTCCTAAGCTGAAGGATTATGGTTTTCCCCTATAGTCTACCTTGGTTGCTAGGAAGGAGGCTCATGCATTTGGTTAGGAGGCTTCAAAAGAAATTATCAATGCTTTTCCATGTTGTTATGGCTAAAGTATAGGAGTGCTAGGCATGTAACTAAGCTCCTTCATCAGAATTACTTCAAATTCCTTCCACACATCAATTGTAATTCGACAAGAAATTCCTAGAAGATTCAAAACTAATTGAAAAAGGTTGGGAATGGTTGAAAAAGTCCTCTTATAAGTGTGAACTCCTTTAGTGCATAAGTAGTGATGTTAGTGGGTGGATTTTGTCAACTTTGTGCACCTAGAATCTCAATCCAAAAGTGAATTTCTCCCATCATATTACATATGTCATTTTTGGATCTAAGTAATGATTGGCTCAGGTAGCAGAGTGAGAGAGAGAATTGGAGAAATTTGAAAATGCTTCAGACCTACTTGTGAGAATAGATAGTGTGTGTAGGAGTTGGAGATGACAGTGTATTGAGAAGAAACAATGGTTGATGTTGAATATTGAAACAAAATATCAGATTTCATAATAGAGTTGTAGTTGACGTAGCAGAGGTTGTTTGGATAAGGATATCCTTGAGGAAAAGGCAAATTTTTGAGCATGGATTGAGTAGAGGATCCATTTCATGATTTGATAGTTTTTTGCAAGTGTTCCTAGTGCATATGGCAGATTATTTTTCTATTGCAAATAGATTAAGGGTTTGATCTTATGGATGAGTGTGAGATGTGTTTTCTACTACTACTAGATTAGGTTGTTGTAAATTTGATGGTTTCATTGTAGCCACTATTTTCATTGATTAGAGACTATATTATTTATGGTGTTTTCATTTTTATTTGTAGAGACTATCTTGTCACCAAGGTTTAATTTTGCAGAATTAAGTGTCATTGAGATAATGTCTTGGATCTAATGTGAAAGTATATGAAACGAGGTCCACATAGAATTTGTGGATGAGTGGCATCTTGAGAGTGGAGTAGTGAATTTGTAGCATCAACAAAAGGAATAGTTTTTCAATCAAATAGGTGTTGGATAGACCAATGGGTGTTCAGAAATGATCGTTGGTCATTGTGGCTTCTAGTGAATGGTTGTCTGTAGATCTATGTCAGATAGAATCTTCCTAGCTAATCATTGGGATCAAATCTCCTAGTTGATGTGAGAGAACTATGGTAAAAGAATACGAAATGATCTAAGAAAATGAATATGAACCAATACCAACCTTTCCAACTCAATGTATCACATTAGCAACTGCATGGAAGAGCAAAAACTGTGTTTTTGGTGGCAGCATTAGTGCTCTAACTTCAAATCATAGTCCGAGGAAGGGAGAAAGGAGATGAGGTCCTACTGTTGGCCTTTTTGTATCTTCTTTTGTCATTGCAGTAACTTAAGCAACTTGAAACAAGAAAAACTGTACTAACCATAAAAAATAACCTAATCTAACAAAGTAAAATGAATCTATGCAACAGAAAATAACTCATGAATGGAAGAAAAAACATATAAGTACACAGTAGGAGATGTTAGGCAACTTGGGTTGGGCCCTAACCCAAGAGCTTTAGCACTGTGAAAGATATCAATTCTGGCTCAAAATTTGTTTCATCTGCATTATCAAAAATAGCAGTTACATTACATAAACTGTTCTAGAAAGGAACTCGAAAATGAGCTGAACACAATGCTGCACAAAGGTGCAAAAATCTACTAATAACTTTCTAAAATCAACTAAAAAAATTGAGCACGTAAGCCCTATTATTTATACAACTCAAGCCCCCAATAACACTCCTAAAATCAAGGGGCTCACCTTCCCAAAACTACAGATAAGCAACAGTCCTTCTTTACTTGCTCGGCTGCCCCTTGGATGCACTCATGTGTCTACTTGTGCTTTGAGTTTCTAAAGGAGAATTTGAGGTTAGGATTCATAAATGAAGGGGAAACCCTCCTACAAATCCTCTCCCTTGGTCTTCCTTGAATTTGGCTACCAAATGCTCATTAAACCTTTGATTTTGTCTCAAAATTGACCAAAAATCTGCATAAAGCAGACATTAGACTTTTTGGCATACTCACTAACCCAATTCACTCTATTAGCATAAATATAATAAAAAACATGTAATAAACTAATGGGAATGGTGGATTAAACTGAGTTAGGAGGCTAAATGAGCCCATATAATTACCCATTTCTGGGGCTCATCATCACCCCCCTACTGAATGGGTTTCTCATCCTCTGATAAACTAGTCTATATCTTCATCCATGATAGCACTGATGGATTCCATGACATCCCATGCTTCTGATGTGATATCCTCATGGAATCCTAGCTTTCTATCCACCTCCTCCCACTGTTGTCTTTCTTCTTCCTCTTTTTCCTCTTCTTTTCTGTTCTCTACCTCTGTTAGCTTTGCTTCCTCAAGCTCTGTTTTGGTTTCCTTCTCATCTTGTTTAGTTTCTACCTTCTCTGCGTTAGTCATTTTCTTCTTTGGTTTAGTATTTTTCTTTTCTGTTTAAGTCTTTTCCTTTTCTGCTCTGGGTTTCCTCTTCTCTGCTTTGGTCTTTTTCTTCTCTGTTTCAAGTTGTTATTTCTCTATTTTGGTCTTTTCCTCTTTTTCCATTTCATCCTGATCTTCCCCTGCCATATTTCTAAAAATATCCCTGTCATGATGTTCAGATTCTTCGAGAATATCTCAAGTGAAGAGGGAGACAACAATTTTCAGAAACCAAGAAACAGAGAAAAAAATGTGTTTTTCTTTAAGAAACAGGTAGTTTTTTTTTAATGCAATTACTCTTCTCTTCAAGCTTAATTCTTCCCTCAAAATTGCATGACTCCTGTATGTGTGAAAACCTGGGTGAAGAAGAGACAATACTTCAGAAAGAGAGAATAGATGAAAACTGTGTTTTTCTTAAGAAGTAGGCAGAATTCTTTGAATGCAATTCCTTTCCCTTTTCAGGCTCCATTCTATCTTACAACCACATCACCACTTATATATAGGAAAATGCAAAGTGGGTTTGCACCGAGCCTACCTCTTCGAGCCCAAATTTGGATGAGAATCCCATTTTTTCTTCTGCAAAACTACTCACTGGTCCTCCTGTAGAACTGTTACAGCTTCCTATAGAATGCCGATAGTAGAAAAATGGCTGAAAATGATAGTGGATGATAATTTCGAGGTTATGGTGGTGTTATAGAGCTTACTGTAGCTAAGTGGACAAGGATGAAATGGAGGAAAAGGTGGTGAAGGAGTTTCGAGGAGGCATACTTATGTTCCTTTGAGATATGTCTGCCGATGGTGAGCTGGCAAAAATGTGTGCGTTTGGAAATGGTGGTTCCCCACTATATACTTGTTGGGCCTGTCCGTTATTTGGGTTCGGGTTCGGTTGAGCAGGAATTTTGGGTTGCCTTGGTGGAGCAGGAGGCAATGGTTGTGGTTGAGCAGGTGGTGGAGGCAAAAGAGAGGGAGGAGAGTTGTACTGGGGCCTCCACCCCTGGAGAGGTGCATTCTACTAAGGCTGTGGCTGAGCATAGGGGTGAAATGGATGAGTAGTTGGTTGGGCATGATATGGAGATGTGAAGGACCAAGGAGGAGGCATGAATTGGGAAGGATGAGCAGGAGGGCGACAAGAAGGTATAGAAGTGACTTGGTTGCAGCTGTAGTATGCCTAAGATGTCCCTTGCATCCCCTGCTGATATGTCCTATGGCCATGCGACCTACTTTGGTCTATGTAAGAGGTCTATTCAGTGACTACTTCAGCCCCTTGGTACATAGCTTGAAGTCCAGGCAAGTATGGGCACTTGTCTGTGGAATGATTTTCTTCACATATTGAGCAAACCTCAATGGATTTCAATGGGCATTCATTCCTAGGATGCCTCTTGGTGCATCTAGCGTAAAAAATGGCCAAATCCCTCTGTGCTTCCTCTTGTTTTCTTTTAATATGCATGGAAAGAATCTACCTCATCTCACTCTTGAAATCTTCCAGCCAATTGTCAAATTCACTTCTAAGAGACGAGTTGCAAGACAAGGCTCTAGAGGAATGAGTTTCTTCTTCTTCTTCCCCTATAGGTTCTTCAAATATGTCTGGCTATTACCTAAGGGTGTTTCTTGATTGCACCCACCGAAGAAAAGAGAAGGTCAGCTGTGTGAAGTAGTGGGGGTGTTGGGCAAACATTTCTCTAAATTATCTCTACTCCAACAAGGCATGAAAGGAAATCTCTTTTTGGGTGTTTTTTGTTTTTTTTTAGCTTGTACCTGCAAAACTGAAATGGATTGAACAACAAATTGTGACTAACTGAAATGAACTTGCTGAAATGAAATTACAAAATTCAAAATGAAAGTAAGGAAATGACTAATCTATGTTTGCTGAAATGGAAATTGCAGAATTGAAATGAAAGTGGAAAATTCCTAATCTACTCTTGCTAAAATTGAAATTACAGAATTGAAATGAAACACCTACTCTACTTTTGCTGAAATAGACTACTTAGCAGAATGTTGTAGTAGAAAATAGAAGGGAAGCAGTAATCACAAAATACTCTAATTCTTCCCCGACAACGATGCCAAAAATATGGTGGGCACCAGTATTATAGCAATAATTTTGCAACTCTTGGGCTTCCTTTACTTTTATCAACTCGGTAGTTTGTAACAAACTTGGAAGCGATGGTGTTGTATGCACAAGTACTAGCTCTTACTGCAGAATGTCACTTGATCAGCTAGCGCAAGTTTGCTAGGAGCTTAAGACAACTTCTATGAGTTCTCAGAAGAAGCGTTAACTGTGATGAAAGAAAACTAACTCTACAAGGGCTATTCTATTTGTAGAAAGAGAAGGAAAACTAAAATGAAACACAAACCCTAGCAAACCCTAGCAAACCCTAGTTTACCTACTAACCCTAACTTTGAAAGAAAATAGACGGAAACTAATGAAATGAGGGCCATTGACTACTAAAAAGGTAAATTGCATTTATTCAAGCTACTTCAGACAAGAAAAGAGAAGAAAACATCTTTTTGTGCTTTTGAGTGTTTTTATGTGAAATTATTATGGCTGTGAGTTATCAAGTTGTGATTGTACAGAGGTTTGGTGGATAAGGAAGTTGGAGTTGGCTATTGCAGAGGTGGAGGAAGGTATGGAGAGGTCCTAAGAAGCCCATAGTACCCTTCTGAAGACTTTCACAGTGATTGGACTTCGAAAAATCACTCACACGAAATTCTATATGAGGCTGCAGGGGATCTACAGGAGGATCTATAGGAGGAGGCTGAGAGCTATTTTTGGAGTTTTGAAGGTGGAGAAATGATGGGAAAGGGTTACTGAGGGATAGATGAAGGTGTTAAGGTGTCTAGAACTTGTCAAGGGGGATCAATAATGAACGTGATTGTTGGATTTGTTCAAATGGCAATAAAGTAGCTTTATGGAAAAAAAACGTAGAAATTAGGGCAAATTGGCGAAATGTTGTGAATGAGCGGGGAAATCTATGAGAAGTGAGTTGGGGTTGGCTGTGTTATGGATGTATGTTTGGCTGAGATATCCTGCAAGAGATATACACATTTTCTTATCAAAACTGACCAAAGAAAGAACTAAAAACTGAGATTTCTCTAGTTTGACCTAACTTATCACCTAAAAACAGAAAATGTTGAACAATACATTATGAACATAAAAGAATGCAAGATAACTATGGCAAAATAATAGGAAATGATCTAAGAAAAAGAATCTAAACCAATATCAACCTTTCCAACTCAAAGTATCATACTAGTAGTTGCATGGAAGAGCAAAAACTATGTTTTGGTGGCAACAACAGTGCTCTGACTTCAAATCATAGTCCCAGGAAGGGAGAAAGGAGACCAGGGCCTACTGTTGGCCTTTTTGTATCTTTTTTTGTCACTGCAGTAACTTACTTAAGCAGCTTGAAAAAAAAACAACTATAGTGACCATCAAAAGCAACCTAATCTAACAAAATAAAATGAATCTATGCAATAGAAATTAACACATGAATGAAAGCAACAACATATAAGTACATAGTAGGAGGTGTTAGGTAGCTTGGGTTGGCCCTAGCCCAAGACCTTCAGCCCTTTGAAAGAGAGCAGTGCTACCTCAAAAGCTATTTCATCTTGATTATCAAAAATAGCAGTTACATTACATAAACTGTTCTAAAAAAGAACTCAAAAATGAGTTTAACACAATGATGCACAAAAGTGCGAAAATCTACTAATAACTAGCTTAAGTCAACTAAACAAACTGAGCACCTAAGCCTTGCTATTTATACAAATTGAGCCTCCAATAGCTCTCCTAAGATCAACGGGTTCAGCTTCTCAAAACTATAGATAAACAACAATCCTTCTTTACTTGCTCGGCTGCCCCTTGGATGCAATCATGTGGCTAATTATGCTACATGTTTCTGATGGAGAGTTCAAGGTAAGGGTACATAAATGACGGCGACACCCTCCTACAAATCCTCTCCCTTGTTCTTCCTCAAATTTGGTTGCCAAATGCTCATTAAACCTTTGATTTTGTCTCAAAATTGTCTAAAAATCTGCATAAAGCACACATTAGAATTTTTGGCATACTGACTAACCCAATTCACTCCATTAGCATGAATATAATTAAAAACATGCAATAAACTAATGAGAATGGTGGACTAAGTTGAGTTAGGAGGCTAAATGAGCCCATATAATTACCCATTTCTGGGGCTCATCACAAAGGATGGCAGACTTAAACATGTTTAACGTAATTCCACCGATAAGTCAACAGAGGAATGACCAAGAATGGAAACCACCAGATCATTTAGATCAATGGATATTAATGGCAGAAAAGGAATGACGGAGGAGCCATCACGGCTGTCAATGGTAGAAGATCCACGGTCATTGTGCGGTTAAAAAGCACAAGTATTAAACGGAAGAGCGGTTTCCCAAAGGTGATAAGTAAATTCTCGCGTAGCTTTAAAGCTGGAAGTGGTTGATAAGAAATGGACCTGATGAAGGTATGAACTGAGATTTGATTAAGTTGAAGTCCAGGAGTGATCACACCATCCACTAAACCTATGATCGGATGGGTATCGTGTGCTAAGTCAACACAGAGGAATCTTTGAAAAACAAACCCGTTGAGAGTTTATACATCCGGCTTAAACCCTCGTTGGGTTTCAGTCGTCCAAACCATTCATTGCAGGATTGATCGGATGGTAGTCACAATCGAACATGTGTGTGGTTTAACATTTCAGGCAAACCTAATTTGTTTATCAATTTGGTTTAAATTTATTTGTGATCCGATCTTCACTATTCGTTGGGTGATTGATCGGGTTTCCTTTGTATTTTCGTTGTTTGGTTGTTTCTAGGTTTTAGGGGAAGTCCATCTATTATAGAGCTTTTCATGTAAACATGGGCCCATAACCCATAGGTCAATGAATAATTTTGTAAAGATGCAACTTTGTTGTGTAAAGCAGCTTAACTGTCATCACTTTTTCCATGGACATTTGTCACTCTTACAGTCTTAAGAAATATGGAGTCTTCAAATCCATTTTGTAGATTCCATAGCACTTTTGAATCTTTTCTTCTTCCCTCAACTAAGACATTTTTTTGGCACTTTTCATTGCTACTAAGTCTGCAGCTTCATGTTCTTCATATTTTGTGGATACTACTTCCCAACAGTACTAATTCTTCAAAAATCTAGTAATCTCAATTTCCCACATTGCATTATTTGTAGCACTCAATATAGGACCTTGTGTGTTTTGATCGTTGGTGAAATACATGACTAACTTTTATAATAAATCTAAGGAAACTTTAGCTAGGCTTTGGTCTATAGGACCCATCCCTTGATGGTGGCTCCTCTCCAAAGAAAGAAACAATGGTGGTTTTATGGGTTTGGCGTATAAGGAGATTTCTTTATTTTCATTTTCTTTTTTCTCTCTTATATGACAAATGGTCCTTCTTTTGATGGCATGATTAAATTGCTCCTTTGGTAAGATTTTAGAATTTAAGAGGAAGAGTGAAAAAACACACTAAAATGAAAATCAATAAAGCTTCATAGATCTTTTCACACTAACATGTCACTTTCCCTCACCATACCAAAAACTAATTATTATAAAGAATATACAAAACTACTTATTTGGCTGAATTTAACAACCACATTTAATTCAATGTAAATCATTATTGTGAATTACCAAGTGTGAAAAATGCACTGCTAAAAAATTCCAAAATTATTATGTAAATAAACTAATTGGCATATGAAAAATGAAATAAACAATTACATTCACCATACACCGATGAAAATCTATCTCTTAGCTCCATAAGGTTGACCGCAGATTGCTTCCATCCCCATGTCTAAACCTGAAATCACCTTGTAGCCCACTATATTGGCGAACCCTATGGAAAGTGCCTCTCAGTTTCTCTAAGGGAACCAACTCATTAATATCATAGCTTTGCATTAGTAAACCAAACCTGCCTTGGCCATCGGTCTAGAATTTTTCCCTAATGCCTTCAGTTCGTCCATTCAATGAGAAACCAAATTGATGAAAATCAATATCCCTAATTGAATTGGGTGGGTCACACAAATCCACATCTATGTAAATTATCAATGCAAACCTCAACAAGTGTTCGCAAACATTTTACCTGGTGATTAATATAGAATTATGAAAAGAAACACTAAGTTGGTATTATGAAAAACATAGGTATTACATATTCTACAAATCATATAGATACATCACATATTTATGGTGCTTGTGAGATTCAACCAATTCCAACTATAAATAGTGAGGTTGAGATATTATCTCAACATCCACCTATGAATATGCAACCAATTCTAAACTGAGCATGGAAGAATTATCTTCCAATTCTCCCCCTTAATTCTTACATGCACAACTACAATACATATTATAACAATACAATTTATCGCTATGTGACTATTCTTTATTAGCAATGCTATGCACTCTGCAATCTTTTGGACTCTTCTCCTCTCTGTGTCACTGGTCTCTATCAACAACTCTACCCACTCTACAATCTTCTGGACTTTGCTCTTTCTTCCTCGACATCTTCAAGCTTACCTTTTGACTCATTTAAAGTACACCTGCTTCTCACCATCAAAGATGAACTTTACAAGATCAAAAATATTGACAACTCGACTCGTGCTAAACTCCCTATAAGAGTTTTCAAGTGCTAAGCCATCCTATGGACCAATTACCATGTGTGGGATATTTTGTTTTCAACTATTTATCAGTTGTTAGGAAAATGGTCTGGATACTAAATGTGTTCAAAAGTTGATCTAACAACTTGATCGGCTCTACACACATGGATCTAGTTTTCTAATTTGTAGCAGTTGTTTAGGAATTTCCAAACCCTAAGAACAAAAAATCATAACAATAAAACACAATCAAACTAGTAATGTGTCTAAGGGTTTCCAAAACCAAAAACCACTAACTTGAATTACGAAACACTATTCAATAATTGATTCTGCACATTTTAATTTCCAACAAAATAATATAAAATTGGTTAAAATACATAGCTTAATAAACACCAAATAAATGTAGGCTATTAAAATATGTAAGTAGTTTTCGATGCATCTAGCAATGAAATTTGAGCAGACGCAGACTCGTCCATATAATAAAATGAATTAAATGCCCACCCAGAGCAAGATTCAGCAAATTCAACCTATGAACGCACACGCTACAAAATTGCAAGGAGAATCAATGATGGTGGCATCAGTTTTCCAAGAAGAAACAAGGTTAAGTATCATAGTGGAAATGTAGAATGCCATGAAAGCCACCAGCCAAAATCTTGAGCTGGGAAGTCATTGAGAGTGTGCATGTTTGAGACCTTCCCTCCACTAGATTACATTTTCGTTCATGGAACTCTTTTTTTTTAGTACGAAAAAGCATTGATTTATATTATATTAGAAAAAGTGTATACATATGCCATAATTCATATCAAGTTCCTCTTCAGGCAAACAAAATACTGATCCCTTGAATTTTAAAATTTTTTTGTGACTGAGAAATAAACAGTCCATAGTCCATTTACATCATGACAAACCAGATAGAAAAAATAATTTGATACAGTTCCAGTAATTGGAAATGATGGATGATAGAAAATGTATATTTCAACAACTATCAATGTGTAGTACATATATGCAACAATTCAGAGCTATAGTGTTGTCTTGCATCAATATTGGTGAAGAATGCAAAAATATAAACCACACATTTTTGGTACCACATGAATCAGTTGTAGAATTATTTCTCCCATGTGAGAGACCTGTAGCTTTTGAAGGAAATTTCAACAGGACCATCTGTGTAAGTACAATGCACCTCGATCAAAGCAGAGATATAGGAACTTAAATTTACACCATCTAATGAGGAAACTAATAAAAGTCCCTCGCAGAGGACACTATTTATGTCAAGTGGCCAAGAAAACAAGTTCACAAAGAGAAAAGGAGAACTAGGTAGTCATTCAATATTGTCACAAAAAAATTTAAATACAATTGATCAACCTTAAAAGAACCTATCTATATGCCAGTTCACCCAAAGTGCTACCATATGAAGAATTTGTACATATTGAACTACATTATGAAATTTATAAGCCTATATAACAAAATTCACAAAAAGACTGTGAAACACATGTAGAAAAGAAATTTAACCCAGATTTGGAAGGTCCCACATATCAAAGGTGTTCTTCTCCCATATGATCTCTAGGTACCATTTTCCAATAAGACCCTACAAACCTTTTTTAGATAATCTATTTGCTTCCTTGTTAAGGCACCTTCCAATGTGTTGGATTGTATAGCTATCTTGACATTGCCATAGGAGTTTGATTCTTTCTATCCATCCTTGAAGCCTATGATTGTTGATCGATGCCCTCCCCAATAATTGATCAATTATAATCATCGAATCACCATATATGTGAAGAGTAGCATTTCCAAGGAAGTTGTTGAACCATAGGAGACCCAGAGAGCCACTACTTCAGCTTTTGTGTTTGTACCAACACCACAGTTCCAGTACATCCTGTATGAAAAATCGGTATTTTTGGCAATCCAAAAACCACAAGCATAGGTATTCCCTTGTGTGGGTTGATAAAAAAACCCCATAGGGTAAGTGAATTGAATATCATCCTTCATTTTAGGATTGCCTTTAAAGCATATTTGTTGTGCCAAAAAAAAAAAAAAAAAGATTTGAGGGTATTTTTTTAATTATCATAGAGAACTCCTCCCTACAATTCTGGAAGATACTTCTATTCCTCCAATTCAAGATTGCCTACAAGAGGAAGAGAGGAATAATTAGTTAGACAGAATTTTGTGAACTCCACCATTTAAAGGAATCTTTAAAGCAAGTGTGTTGAATATATGGGAATCAAAATAGGTAAGAAGTCTTTTTGCAAACCTAAGTGGTGAAATGGCAGTGCATAAAGATGTGATCATTAACTTCTAAATGATTTTTTCATAAGTAGCATATGCATGGGCCATACCAATTCCTTTTTTGCAGGTTTTCCCATACAAGATTCCTATTATGATAAACAAGCCATATGAAAAATATAATTTTTATTGGAGCTTTAGTTTTCCAGAAAGCATAAATGGTATAATGCTCCCCTTTCCTCACAACCTTATTTCTTAATGCATGATAAGTGTCTGCCATAATAATGTTATCAGAAATCATTCTTCCCCACCATATAATTATTTCCTGAGTCCCTAATCGATAGATGCCAAGTTCCTTCATTGTTGAGGTGGTCTAAAACCATTCCCCTTCCAAATGATCAATTTACCCCATCTCAAGGGCACTTTTCCATATGGGGAGCATACCTTGCCAGCCTTTTATGATTTGGCCCCAAAAGAAGAAACCATGCTTGTTCAGGTGCTGGATGATAATTTCAGAAATGGAGAAGTTCAATTCAACACCCAATATTGGTTCAATGGCAATAATAATACTATTTCCAGTCTAGAATTTCCATGCTAGGTGCTGAATGAAGAATTTCTTGATTTTTAGCAAACTTAACTAGATTGTTGAACCTTGTTTTATACCGATTGATCCAAATCAGTACCAAAAAATAAGTCTTTATTATTTAAATATTTATGATGGATAATCTTGCTCCATGTGCTTGCTCCAAATAAACGCCTCGAGAGAGATTTGATACGAAATGCCTCACCAAAATGACAAAGGTCCAAAATTCCCCATACACCCATGTCCTTTGGAAGAGTAATATTTGATGGTTTGGTTAGATAGAATTTTCTTTTACTGTTGTTGCTCACCCAAATGAAATTTGTCATAAGTCAGTTTATGTCACTAATGGTGGAGGCAAGAATATGAAAAATATGTGTCCAATAGACACCCAATTGTGATAGAACACCTTGAATTAGGATGGCCCCACCCACTAAGGATAGACATCTAAATTCCCACCCAGAATTTCTATTACAAAATTTTTCAGTAAGCCATTTCCAAATAGAAATTCTATAGCATGAGGGTTTAAGTTGATAACCAAGTTATTTCAATCCATTTTCCATAGGTCTAGCCACAATTCAAAATAAGTGTTTTATATATTTAATAGATACCATATCAGATTGAATATGATAAAGAACAAATTTATTGGTATTCATGCATAGTCCCGAATCATTTGCAAATCTACTGAAAATATGAAAAAGATAATACCAGGAAAAACGGTAAAGCATACCCATTATAAGGACGTCATCAACAAAGAGGTTATGAGAGATTTTGATGATGTTTCTGAGATTCAATGGTTTCCATGACTAGAATGAATAATAATGGAGATAATGAGCATCCCTGACAAAGACCATTGCCAGCCTACAAGAATCTTGTTGCCAGTCCATTAATAATGATCGCATAGTTTACATTGTCCACATAGGCCATGATCCTGTTAGGACACCTAGGTTGTAAACCAATCTTGCTAAGAATTAGTCTAAAAAAACCTTGATGTAAACACTCATATGCTTTATGAAGATCAACCTGAAGAATAGTCGTGTGGATGGAGTGCATGCTTTCCTATGCATTTGCCACAACACTGTGGATGATTTTGCTCGTAATAAATCCATGTTGTTCAAGTGATATGAAGAGAAAGAGACCTACACAACTGCCCCACAATAGTCTTCGATATGATTTTATAGATGACATTGCACGGAGAGATAGGCCTGAAGTCGAAGAAGCTTTCAGTAGATTTGTCTTTAGGGATGAGAGTGATGTATGTGGAAGTTATCGTATGATGAATGAAGTGAATATTCCTTAATTCCTCGATCATACCCAGCAGGTCTATTTTCATAATTTCAAAGAAATGAGAGACAATTTTGATAGTCCATCCATCAGGACTGGGAATTTTGTCACTCTTAAAAGACTTGAGAACTCCCAGTAGCTCATATTCAGAAAATTCCTTGAAAAAATCCTCATTTTTCTCTAGATCAGACATGATAGGGTATGAATCAATTCCCCAAATCATATCTTCCATATAAGGATTTTCATTGCTTCCAGAAGCATTTTTAAAGAAGTTTACAACAACATCACTTATTTCTTCTTGTGTCTGGATATAACTCCATCTGAATCAGTGATTTTCCACATGGAATTTATCTTTCGGTGGTAGTTTGCATATCTATGAAAATATTTAGTGTTTGGGTCGCCTTGTTTTAACCAGAGTGCCCTGCTCTTTAGTCTCCATGTAGATTCTTCCATGATTAGAATTTGCTTCTTCCTATGTTCCAATGCTTGAATGTTGGATCAAATGTGATCAGGAAATAAATAACTGGACATGGAGGCGGAGAGAGGGTCCATACATATTTTTATTTTCACAAGCTCCTTTCTATTGTCCCTAATTTTTTTTTTTTTTTTTTTCTGCCAGAATTTAACAGTTCCCTGGAGGGAGTCTAGTTTCTCTAGGATATTGAACATAGGAGAGGATCTTGAGACATTAATACTACCCCAAGTATCATGCACGAGCTTATTAAATTCAGGATCCTCTAAGATTGTTCTATTGAATTCGTAGGGGAAACCTGATTCGATATAAAGTTACTGATGGAGTTAACCCAAACATCTCCCAAGCAGTCTAGCAATTGCTCATGGATAAGGAAATGATCCAATCTCTTAGCAACATAGGTAGAGCCGAAGTGTCCATTGTCCCATGAAGGGGAAATTTTGGATGGGAAAACATCCACAAAATTGCATGATGATGGCATTCTAAATTTTCCCAGCAAAAGAATTGGCTTTCATTAAGCATCCCCAAACTTCATCAAGGCTGATAGTACAGTTTAGGTCTCCTACTATAATGAGCATCTCTAGGTCCATCAATCCTGATGATATGAACCAGCCCCAAAAGTTCCCTCTATCTCTGTATGGGGCATATATGTCTAAGATATCTACATGACTCGGTAGGCCATGAATACTACCTTCCAGCGATATACCAACGAAACATTCAAAGGCCTTAATGTTGATCCAACTCGGGTCCCATAATGCCACCAGACCACCTGAGAGGCCCATAGTAGCAGTTGCACATAGATACCAGTTCGGAAACATTTCTCGAAAATATTGAATAGTTTCGGGAACCTTGTGCATCGTTTCTTGAATAAGGATAATGGAAGGTTGTAGAGATAACATCAGATTTTTGAGGGCTAAATGTTTAGGGGTAGTCCCTAGACCCTAAATATTGAGGGAGATGATGTACATCATGTAAGGTCTTTCTTAGGTATTCGTGTTCTAAGGGTCTGTCACTGGGAGATGTTAGCAATGGGAATGCCAACGAGGAACCTATCCAAAGCGGAGGAAAATGGATTTTTATTGGTTAATCACCAAAAGTGGCAACTACCACGGTTTTTCTTCCTACACACTGTAATGTTTCTCGCTAAGGTCAGGCTAATGTGGGGGGATGAGCTACTTTCCAGTTTGTGGATAGTGAGGGTACGAAGATCAGGGGTCTTCCTTTGTAGAAAGAGGTCTAAGTCACTCCCGACTGAATTTGTCAGCGAGGCTGTGTGAGAATTTGGAGGAATAATACTTAGGCATGGGCCTTTATCTTTTGATTATCAGTGAGGTGGAGCCACAGGGGCAACGTACGCAACTTGCGAGGTGGATGGAATATCCGGATATGGATGAGGAGCTATAAAGGGAATTGGAATGTTCTCGTTAGTTGCAAGCTCGGGAGGAGGATGACACATAAAAGCTGGTGGGCTATCAAAAGAAGGAAAATCTAATTTGGCCAAATTATTCAATGATGATGGTTTGGTAATGGGTGAAGAAGCAATTGATCCAAAGGCATGAGGAAGGTGGGAATTCTGGCATTAGTGCATACCTGTTTGATGAGGAGGATTCTTATGTGGCATGTTCTCTTTGGCTTTTAGACTCTAACAACCCATATCTGAGTGAGGCTCCATGGCGTCATTAAAACATCTTCTACCATGGAAGCATTTAGCTAGGCAGAAAGGGCATTGGTCATACATGTGTCCAGTTCTGTGGCAGAAAGAGCATATAAAAGGAACCCCTAATAGTCCAATCTTTACTGAAGGAAGTTGTCACACCAATGACGTTCGATGTGATCAGGGAATCCCCCTCTATAATCCTTTTCAATGAGGATACAGGATACGCTATTGTCTTGTGCTCCCAGACAATGAGGGTCCATGTAGATAATCTTTTTGATGGCATAGCCGATGTTAGCAAGTGCCTGTTTGGTCCATAATTCCAGAGGGAGTCCTGGTAATTTTTACCCATACCACTTTGTTGGAGGGTGTATTATGAAGGGGATTGTACCCAATGTACCACTTATGGAGGGCAAGGAAACCTTTTCCATGAATCCATGGGATCGCCATAACTTTCTCCAAGTCTTCCTCACTGAGAAAGTGAAAGTTGTACCATCCCTTCAGAAGCCTAACAACTGTAGGCATGTACCCTAACATCGATTTCCATTTCTTATCAATCCATTTACATGGTTTAGAGTCTTCCATCTCTAAGAAATATCATCTACGAACTAAGGCACGTTTTTGGGGACTTGTAATACAGTCCACCACGGTATCACTGTCCAAAGCCAAAGCCAGAGGAGGAGGAGTGGTTTTAATGGAGCAAGGTTTAGAATATCAATGTTGAAATGAAAGTCTGCCACCCAAAGGATTAAGAGGCCTCTCAGCGACATCCGACATGCTACCATCACCGAAGATAGTGTGCCATGCATCAAGTGAGTGTGGACTACTTTCGCTGACATGGATATCAGCACCAATCCGATGGGATTTGGCCTCCATAGTGGCAAAAATGAGAGCAGAGGTGGTAGAGATGTCAAAAGGATAATCTGCCATGAATTAGTACTTCAGGGAATGATATGACGTATAAGTTAGTGGATTCTATCAGCTTTTTAAATAATTTCAGGACTAACGTTATGGAAAAGGAGAAATGCTGACATGATTAACTATACAACCCTTTGGGATCACCAATTTTCGAAAAAAGAGGCAATCGAGGAGGGGGAAAAGTAAAAAGTTAAATGGAATCTTATGTCCGGACACCGCTGTTTGACAACCCGAAAATGGAATTATATATTAAAAACGTAACAAAAGGAATGATATTGTGGATATAGCCTGATGTGGAAATAAATAGGTGTCTTCAGACGAGTGCAGATGACGCATATAGAATAAGCGTTATAAATGATATACGATGTCAGATGTGGATGAAATCCCACATCTCCCATCAGGAAAGTTGAAACTACCGTGGAAACTCTAAAACCAGTGGATAATGGTGAGGACTGAGAAGGAACGGGGCCAAATGAAGGTGGCGAGCAATGGTGGGGTTCTGAGATGATGCGAAAATGGCGAAAACTGACAGGAGTATGATAGCACTGAGAGGGAATGAATATCAATGATAGTCCCTTAAGACAAGGTTTAATGCAGCTAGAACAACAAATTTTAGCATCCAAAGTTCAAATAGCAGCAATAGCACTAGTTAAAATTGAACCATACAATACATAACTAAAACCGCATTGTTTAAAGGGCCAGAGATAACTATGAAGTGGGAAAGCTTGAACCATGATGGGAAATGATAGTTGAATTAAGTAATAGATAAGCAGTATGCGAGAAAACCTATTAAACTGTCTTTTAAATTTTGTAATCCACATGGCATATGCAAATGGAGAGTTAAATGTAAGCCCCTAAAGCCAAGAACTTAAATATATGCATAGGGAAAAACATTGCTATTCCAGACAATCCAGTAAGGTTACGATGATTATTAAATAGGATATTATACCCAAAATGAAACATTTAGAGTGTAAATAAGCTTAAAAATGATTTAGTTCTCAAACAATTCAGGAAGTTGATGAAAACCTCTCTCTAATTTTAGCCCAAAAACCGCAACATTATTAGATATCCTGCAAACAGACCAGAATTTTTACCCCCGAAACACATTTAACATGCATAAAAACCTATGAATTAGGCTTTCTATTTGATGATGGGGACATACCTGGTTAGTGTACAATCATATCATCTTCCTGAAATACTTGATTATCTATCTCAACACTTCCCTAGAAAACCATGTGGAACCCAGAACAATATTGTCCTTCGTGCTAGCACTCAAAAAAAAAAGGAAATCTGACCATGTCAAAAACAGCATCTACCCAGGGGACAAAAGTTGGGAAAAATAGCTCAACTAAACCACTTAGTGTTATCAATCCTAGCAGAGGATACTAAATGCCCAGTGACCAAGCAGGATCATTGTTGTTTAAGGGCTTTCCTCCCTGCTCTAAAAGGATGATTTACATAAAGAGAGAAACTTCAATGAAGGATATATTTGAATGCTATGAAGGATATATTTGTTGTAAGATCTTGAATGTCATGAAGGATGTATTTGTTGTAACCTTTGATTTCTTAACTAATTAAGTCCTTTTAATCTTGGACATTTAGTTTTATGAATTCATTGTTGAAATGCTAAAGAAAATAGACTTTTCTCTTCCTTTTATCTTCTCCCATCGGTTATTAAAGTTGAAACTGTAAATGTTGAATGTTGAGGACTTAACGAAAGGTGAAGCAGATGATAGTTTTTTAGTCAAAGGAGATAATAGGTTTTTATGTTAAGTCGACCTCAACTCAATTTGTTCCCATTCACCAATATATCAATCTAGTTCATAAATATTGATGTCAAAAGCATTGGTTCCTCTAGAACTGAAAAGTTGTCATTTGGAAAGAATAGAAACAATTTATTTATTGACTTTGTATGTGTGAAGTTAGCATATATTCACCTTAGATCATGATATCACAATAATATCAAAAGCATATATTTTCTAAAAAGCGTTTTTGGAATTTTTTTTGAGAAAACAATTATGTTAGAGGAAAAGGGATATAATACCTTGACCCAATAGTACATGTCAAAACAATTGTGGCATAACTTTCTATATGAGCCTTAGTTTCTCGTTTTCAATGTTCCATAAAGCTTTATTTGTGAACGAATCTTGATATCTCTTAGAAATCAACCATAGTCCATCATTGGATTGTGCTAATTAGTTGAGATTCCCTCTCAGGTTATTGATTCCATTCAGTCCTGATCAAATGGTCTCAAATGGTATATCATGAATCAAATCGTATCAAATGGTATATCATGAATACTAGATAGGGGGTGATAAAATAATTTTGCTAAAGTCAAAGCTATAAAGTGATTTTCATATATATCAATATTAAGGGTAGTGGTTTCTTAAAATAATTAATGTTATTAAATGGTTGTTTTTCACGTCTCTTTTAATGGTGAGAAATGAGAAAAGTAGTCATACTCTCATCCTCACATTTATGAAAATCTATTTATACCATAGGAAAGGGAGAGACTATAAAGCTACTAGACTATTTCAATGAAAGAAGAGAAGGTAGCAATAAAATTGATAAGAAATTGGAAGATATTAAAAGTATGGATTTAATTTTACTTTGCTAGTTTCTACGTGAACAATTGTTTGGTACAATTGTTTGTTTCCAACATTAAAATATTTAACATTTTGGTATCAGAGCTTTAAAGGTTTTAACACAGCTTTAAAGGTTTTTTCACAATCAAATCCAGTGAATATTTTATTTTCTAATGCTCAATTAGAAAACAAGATAAGAAAAATTACTAATATAACATTGTAGTCATCCTCTCTCCCTCATGAGAAGGAAAGACGGTAGAGCTACCAGACTATTTGACTATGGAAGAGATGGTAGCAACAAAATTGACAAGAAATTAAAAGATCTTAGTGGTATGGATTTAATTTTGCTTCATTATTTTTCACTATGAACAATTGTTTGCTTTCAATTTTTTATTTTCTAATGATAAATTGGAATGTTCTGTCATGTTCAAATGTAGTGAGTATTTTATTTTCTAATGCTCAATTAGAAGATCAGATAAGGAAATTACTAATATAACATGGTAGTCATCATCTCTCCCCCACCAGAAGCAGAGACGTTAGAGCTACCAAACTATTTCAGTGAAAGGAGATAAGGTAGCAAGAAAATTGAGATGACGGTAGAGCTATCAAACTATTTCACTGCAAGGAGATATGGTAGCAACAAAATTGACAAGAAATTAAAAGATCTTAAAAGTATGGATTCAATTTTACATTGTTATTTTTCACTATGAACAATTGTTTGTTTTCAATCTTTTATTTTCTGATGCTCAATTAGAAGACCGGATAAGTTTTCCCAAGAAAAATATTAAAGGTTTTGTTAATATTTATAATAGGAAGATCCATCAAAAGGGATCACTCAACCATAGATCCTAACCCAAAGTATGTTAAGAGAATTGAACATATGACCTCTAAATAGTGAAAGTTTTTTGACAATAAGGTGAGCCAATTGAAAAAACCCTTAAGGATAGAAATATTGGTAAATGAGTAGAAAAAATCACAAAGTGTTTCATTCAATCAAATTTAGTCAATCTTTTATTTTTTATGCTTAGTAAAAAAAATAAAAGATATAATTTTACTGGATTTTTCGTGAAATTTTATTTTGAAAATGAAATAATTGAAACATATATATTAAATTTCCTTAGACACGTATCGGTTACCAGAAAACATCTGCAATATTTGATCAATATACCTAAAAATATGTAAATACACCATCCAATATTTTATTTTCCATTTTCTTTTGGTGATACACTATTTTTTTTAGAAAAAATAATTAAACATAAATACAAAACTCGTTTAAATATGCCTACGTTATAAGAAAATATGTGGAATATATTTATTTATACACATCCATCGATTTGCGGCTGAAGTTTTTGTTTAAAATTTAATCACAAACACTACCTTATCATATGTACAAAGTAAGAATTTTCATTAAAAAAAAAATTGAATAGTAAAAATTTGTATTAAAAGCGAAATTTTAAAGCATTAGAAACAATTGACGTTAGCCATAACACGACCATTTGTTTCTTTTGATATTAAATATAATTTGAGCACAAAATGACATATGTTAACATTATTTGATAAAGATAAATGGTGTTTGTCACAATATCTGTTATATATAGGTAGTGAAATAAAAGATTTAAGCATAATAAAATTTCAATGAAACTTATTTATCATTTAGACATTTATAATTAAATGTTAGAGTGTTTATTTGTTAATATGGATTGTTGAATAAAAGGAACACCGTGTAGCTTATGTAATAAAGGAAAATGAATTAATAAGTGATTATTAAAACTAAAATTTAAATTTCTTATTTTTGTTTAACTATTTAATTTAGAAATAATTTAGAAATAATTGAATATGTGTTATTGTAAATTTTGGTTTGTCTTGGTTGGTTGGGAAGAATAATTGCGATTTTTCTCATCTTTCCCACTTAGGTTCATTTTCTTGAGAGGTACATGATTATGAGAAATATTTGCCACAATATTTATAACACTTTCTTATTCAACTAAAAACTAATTGAAATATGATAAAACATTTGCTGAAATTATTTATCATTTACACATTTTTATGTAAATGTTGAAGAGTTTATTCGTTGATATACATTCTTCTTATAGGATAAAATGAAAATTGTGCAGATTATATAATAAAGGAAAAGGAATTCATAAACTAGTACTAAAACCAAAACGCATGCATTTAATTGCTTATCTATTTAATTTAGAAAAATTCTATGTGTTGTTGTAAATTTGGGTTATCTTGGATAGTTTGGAAGAATGGTTGTTACTTTCTCCACGGAGGTTAAATTCCTCTAGCAAGACATCATTATGACAAATATTGTTCAAATTAATTTTACTAAGAAAAATCTCATATGAACAAGTGTCATATGAAATGAGTTATGGTTTTTGGGCATGTGGTATTGGTGAGCCACAGTACTGACCCCACAATATTGTAACGAAGCATATCTATATACTAAGAATCTTAATAATGAAGTGTGTGTAAGTGATTTCATGCGTATTGCGGAGTGATGCCTATTTATGTGTATTAACCATTTAATTTATATAAATTCACTAATTTTATGCGAGCCAAACCTTATAAATTCATAAATAAGATATCTACTTAAATATTAGATAATCATGCTAAAATAATAATTATATGTTTATATACATATATAATTGTAAATTATCAATAGAAAATTTAAAAGTTAGAGAATGGGTATGTAAAATGTTGTGTGCATAAATATATTTACTGACAATGTTTAGAACTTGTGAACCTAACCTAGTGGGTTGACTAATGTTTAGGTCGTTCCTATAGGGGTTCAGGAAGACTACTAAAGTGGTCATTTCAGGAATTGTGACTTAATTAAGTTGTTGTCTTCCCAAAGGAAACCGAACTATCGAGGTTGTGATTTTCCTAAAATTTGGGACTTGACTCATTAAGATCACACAATATAACTAGTATGCATAAAATTACTATTTTTTTCCCAAAACTGATTTAGGAAATTTTCTATAAAGTGAGTGAGTAGAATAGTGATGAATGTGAAGGGGAGAGGAGGATAACTCTTTTTCCTTGAAGGTATTGGAAGTGTATGGATTAAACCAAAAACAATGGCTAGGTCTTTGCACATTTTTCATGTCAAAGTCTCTACCCAAATGTGAAATTAGATGATGCACCTAGCTTGTTGCCACAAAGCTGAAAGTTTTACACATGGTAAGACATTATGGACAATTGAGCCTTAACCTGTGATATGAATTAAAAGTAATAAAGTTTTGAATCCTTGATTAATGACTCATTCTCACGTTAAATTTTTCTCAATAAACATATAGAATGATTCTCCCGAGGGGTAGCTCATTTGGTGATCAAAGTAATGTGAAATCTGTGAAAACTGAGAGATCTATGGTTCAAATCCAGTAGTTGTGACCTGGTTTATAGAGAGGAGGAAAGGCCATAGAGTCACATAATTTTACAACTAGTTACATGCCAAGAGGACTACTAGGTTCCTATGGGATACAAAAAAAAGGATGGATCTATGATTTAGAAAAATATATTAAGGATTGAGCCATTCAGTGCATCTGACTATACTTCTTGGAAAATGAACATACTTGGTTGTGTTATTATGAGCTTTTCCTTTTGGAGGACAAGCTTGTTACTCTAGCTACATATTCTTTAGTGGCTATGAAGGCCAATTTTTCAAAGTGGGATAAGGCCAACAAGTGGCCATGATCATCATATGGCCCTCTATCAGTAAGGCATTTCATGTTGCTATTGTAACCATGAATAAATTAAAAGAATTACTCATAGTCATCATGAAATGATTTGTTGGCACAAGTAAGTTGCTTCAGTATGGATATTTTTCTCAATTAAAAAATCTGAAATATGTTGGTAATGGCAACTTGAGAAATCGGGAGATCACTCCTCAATACACTTCTTTAGGGACACTTGAGAAAAATTGTGTTTCTGACAGAAAAAATCAAACCTATCATGACATAGTTTTAAGCATGATGAGCTACTCAAATCTATCAAAATATTTTTTTTGTGAATCCTTGAGGATTGTTGTCTTATATGGCCCAACCCAAGAGTTTCATGATCCAAGGGAAAGAGAGTTTGTTATACAAGTTGATGAATTCTATATATGGTTTTAAGAAAGCATCAAGAAAATGGTATTTGGAATTTGACCAAGTTATGATCATATACGGTCTTAAGAGAAACATTACAGATAAATTTATATATCTCAATGTGAGTGGTAGCTCTGTTGCTATTCTTGTACTCTATTTTGATCATATGTGTGACATGAAACCTTTTCAATCAAATAATTTTCATATGAAAAACATGGGAAATGTCGAGTAGTTCTGGGGATTAAGATTCATAAGAATCGACTAGATAGACTATTGGGATTATCACAAAAAACATACATTGATAAATCACTGAAGGTGTTTGTTATATAGAATGATGCATCTATTGAGGCCATAGTGGTTAAGGGTGTTATTTTATCTAGAAGAAATGTCCTAGACATATTATTAAGAAAAGCCAAGTAGATGTGAAAGAGTACACCTCTATGGTTGATACCGTCAGGTATGCAATAACTTGCGTTAAACTAGATATTAGTTATGTAATGGGTATTCTTAGCAGATACTAGAAGAGAAATGGACTTTCTCATTGCAAATTTGTAAATAATGTATTGTGGTAATTACAGAGGAAATCAACGAGATTGAGGTGGTCGATTATTTTGATTATTAATTCGTTAGTTAATTTTATAGTCTAAAACATACTTCTAGATATATTTTCTTTCTTACTCATGGAACAATCTCTGAGAATCTCCAAGCAATACATTATGATAAACTTGATCATGTTTCCTCACTACATTAGTTGTTATGAAGAAAATTGTCAATCGACATGGTTGAAGAACTTTATTGCTGAGCTTAGTATTGTATTTTCATTGCAATCAACATGCTCTAAAAATTTTCCCACACTTCAAGTTTGGAGCCTACTAAAAATATTATGATCTATCATCCTATGGCCACTCCGTGGTCATTTGATCTTTCGTAAAATGTTTAAATCTTCTTTCGAGTTTCAACTATCAAGTCGCCTACACACACATGTTCAATCTTCGATGAGTTCATAAGAGAACATCATTCTTGGAAGCTTGAATGAGCATGGCACCAACCATTAAGACAATGCATGTGCAATGTTCAATTGATGTCGATATTCATTGTGCACTTTCATTGACAGTCTCCCTCACCTTGATTGTGATTGTACTTCTATTTCTATAAGTGTTCTGAACTCACACTTTTGCACACATCTATATTCACAAGTGTCACTTTCACTTTTACAACTATCAATTTTGCTTTTTTTCTTCCTTAACAAGTGTTAGACTTATGTTATCTTCACTCGTGAATGTGTTACCTTCAATTTCCTTAACTTTTACACGTTCTACTTTGCTATCATTTCAAGGTGTGATTGTTGTTCATGAGTCCCTTCCATTCCCTTAGCTTACATCAATGGAATTCATGTGTTTGAGGCATATTTGAGTTGTTGTCTAATGCATTTCTCTCTTTTACTCTATTGGTCTCACACTTAGCCATTTTAAATCCATTTCTCTGTCCTACTATTTAGTGCAAGTTGTACAGGCATTAGCCTTCTTACTATGTAGTGAGAACAGCTTATCCATGAACCTCATTGACCCATGTTTCCTCCCTGTAAATTTATTGTATGTTCTATGCTTAGAGTAGTTTACTTCTTTTTCTTATTATTATCCACAGATTAGTAATAAGTAAAGTGCAGATAGAACATTAAATGATAAATAGAATAGCAAGCCAAGACAAGAGACACAAGATGTGGTGGCTAGCTAGGGACAAATCCCAATATGGGGAAACCATTTGATTAAATCTTCTTTTATCTGCAATAATTCAGCAGAGAGAAATAGTACATAAATCTGATTTACATCAGTAGTAGCAAACCCTAGATCAACCCTCGACTAGGGCATACAACATCTTGCAAACTGACTCTCATATCAGCTTGATTCCTTCAGCAAAAAATGTTGCCTTCCATAGAGAGTTAGGTTCACCTACAACATAGTTCTGAGAGAGAGAAAGATGGTCATTGCTGGTCAAACTTCCGATTTACAGTTGCAGCCCTAAATTCTTCATCCTTCCTTCCACACATGTCAGAGAAGAACCTTTTCTATGCAAGACAGAGAAGATACTCTTTTCTGTGCAAGAGATAAAGAGATGTGTTGATATCGAGTGTCCAAATGAGGAGGAGACCTTCTGTATTTATATGAAAATGTTGGGGTTGAATAAATGTGACTGTTGGGCTTCTGAGATTACATAAGTTGTTAGCTGACTGAGACAATTAGTCCATAGTCAAAATAAATTCATATCTCCATAACTACTTATTAGAATTGGATGATCTTTAGATCAATCCTACACCTCTAGATGGGAGGAATCTAGTAAAAATATTAGAAGCCATGAATAAGATGATCCACATGGAGTTTGGCCCTAGTTTCCAATTTTACCACTCCCTCTCAACTAGGGAGAACTCCATTTGCAATTTGTCTATCGACTGCTACTATTCATCCATAAAATGCACTGCCCTGTACAGCTTGACCCTTGTATTGCTCTGCTCTATTCCCCATGCTCTGCTCTGTTCTGCTCCGCTCCATTTTGATATGCCCTACTCTGCTATGTTCTTCTTTTCTCTACTCTGCTTTGTCTGAATTATGAAGAAGAAGAAATGATCGAGGATGTATCATACCATCCTCCACTAACCCAAAGTCAGTCTCAAAGTGTGTACCGTTGGTCCCAGACCACTTGTCTACTGACCCGAAGTTAGTGTCATAGTGGGTACCAATGTTACTGGTCCCAGACCAGTATCATTGATCCCAGATCAACGAAGGTCATCCTAACATAGGGAGTACAATAGAGACAGTGATTCATCCATTAGTACTACTATGGTCCGTATCCTCATTTCCATGGTCATTGATCAGATGAGAGGTACTTCCCATGAGTCCTAGACTACATGGGTAAGATGCCTCGATAGGAGAAATAATCAATGTTGTCCATAGGAGAGCGAATCATTGTTTTTGGGAAAAACTAGTATTCCTGAAGAATGCTAGCCCTCTAGGTTTGGTAGCTACCCTAGAAACAATAGATTAAAGCAATTCAATGATTTATTCTATGTGTAACAGATAAGAGAAAGATAATGGAACCAACCTGGAACTTCCACTTAATCCCTCGCTTGACCTCTCTCCCCTTCGACAGAGCCTGCAACTCCTCCCTGTACTTAACATGCTCAGAGAGTACCTGCAAAAGTACAGCAACAAAGAACTGTCAAAGCATCATGATCTATTGCAACATAAACATTACAAAATCAAATATGTAATGAACAAATGATAGCATTCACAAATGATAACATTCATAATTGGGCAATCATATGGAAGAAAACTTGAAGAAATTTATTAATAGAAGGGAGAATTGCAACCTAGTTTTTTGATCCAGCATCATCCTCCCAGCTTCAATTCATCTTCACATCATAAAATAGCAAGATCACTCCAACAATACAGTGCTCTTTCCTCAATTACAAATTATCAACACTTGCAATTCGCAATATTCTAGCCTCGAGATCTCTTGAATTGGAAATCCATTTATAGATGGGTGCATGGGTGTGAGTCATCCATGGGGTTTGATTAGTTTCATTCCACTTGTTACAATTGGTTCCATTTGGAGATTTCTTAGATCCCTTATTCATCCTTGGGTGAATTTAGAGAGGCGTGTGGCATAGGGGAAGTTTCTAGAAGATTCCATGAGTAACCACCTAGCAAACTGTCTCGACCATTTGTCCATCCTCGCCCATCACATCTTATAGAAGGCCTAATCAGTATGCATCACACCCTGGCAGTGTACCACTCAGTATGCATTACACTTTGATAGTGGAGTAGTCAGTATGGTTTAATTTAGGCCATTTCTGGATAGTTTCTCAGTTGGAACTTTTGGGGAATGATGTATTCAAATGACTATGTTTCTTTAGGGTATGAAACAACTCTTTTAGGGGTTGATGAGCCATATTTTATCGAAATATAAGTTTGGGGTTGATGTGCCCAAATATGTCTATAACAGTTGCCCCCTAAAGTATGAAGTCATAAATATTGGTGTCAGGTGAAATGCTTTATCATGAGGATCCGAAGTTTTGAACTGGAAGGTGACCTGCATACATTACAATATAATACATCATCATAATATGGTTTTCATGATCTAGCAGGGGGAGCCATTCCAATGCGCAGCTTTATAGATTCATTTCATGTACATAGATCAGATAGTCGTCTACAGATATAGATTAGTGAATCTCCAGATATAGAGTCATCATCCATGGTTAGGATGGCGATCTGTGTAGATCCTTTGTGCATTTGATGTTTTTATATTCCTAAATATATCGCAGCACAAATGGATGAAACTAGATCTGAGGCCTTCAAACTTGTTCAATCTTCGCTCGATGTACAAGTCAATCCATGTGAAGAGATGTTTTGAATTCGAACATGGAAAGACATCGCCCAATTACTAGCCAATGATGTGAGTTGTTAACAGACATGAGATGCGTTAACGATAATGATAATGACCCTCAAGGTACTATAGTACAATTCACATGGTGTGAATACATGATCTGATGTCGAACACCACGCAAAATCTTTCAGTCGAAGGCCATTAATGTCAACCTGTCACCAGAAGTGAGAAACTTTCCATTGATGCATGCAAGCTCCAAAGCACTAAAAGGGTTGTTTCTAAGTCAACCTCTTGGATAATGAGATGAAGTCGACAAGAAGCAACTCATCGTAGGAGGGCCTTGATGTATCCTGCATCTATGACATGAAATGAAGAAAATGATTTTCTAGAGGCGAAAAATGAACTGACGACAAAAGGTTCAGGAATGGCGGTCATGAAAAATGAAGGTTGGAGGTATTGCAGTGGATGAGACATTAACTGGATGGTGGTTTCTCAACTAAATGACTTCTCTTGAACATGTCGGCGACACTGAGATGAATTGGTAGCATTAACCCCAAAACTTGGATGGTATGAAATACCAATGGTGAGATGACCGATGAATGGAATAACCCAACCCATCTCAATAATGGTGATGAAGTGAAAGTGTCATGCTAAAGAGTGACCTGCTACCATAAGTTCTTTAATTTTTCTTCCCCTTTTTCTCCAATGACGAGTACCTCTTTATTTTTTCAAGCTTGAGGAGGGTAACATATGCTTGTTCTATAATTCGCCCTTCGGGTAAACTTGTCACTATTAATGTCTTGACAAATCTAGCAACAGTGAAGCTCGGTCTCGTCTAGATGGACAAGTTTGTCACTATTGTTTTAATGAGTTTAATGACAAGGATAACTCAGTACTTTCCATGTTTGGAGAGTTTGAAAAGGGATGAAAAGTAAACTCCATAAGTTATTTCTTGTAAAGTAATCCCTCAGGTCCAACGAAGGATAAAATAATATAGGAGGGATGACATTTACAATCACTTTAATGAGCTGGAAAGGCTAAGCGCTCGACAATCTTTTCATATTTAACAAGTCTAAAAGTGTTTTAAAGAGGACTCAATTTTGAGGAATAAGTGGTGTCTAGGGTAGCAACTTGTTTCGGTGATTTTGGAACTTCTCAAAACATGTTGATTTCTATGAAGAGGTTGGCTCATAAGACCACTCATTGTAGTTGTTCCTCAAAAATGGGTTAAAAAAGACCAAGTGGAAGTGTATGATTGACCAAAGGGATGGTGGTGATGGGATGTACACAATCAAGGTTCAAAAGGCTGATAGAATGCAATCAAAAAGGTTAATTACTTGTAAATGGGTTCATTTTTTGACAAGCTTGAACCATGGGGAACTATGATTGGCTTTAGTTTCATGTTTACACAAGCTCGAAATGAACAAACTATGCTTGGCTTCAGTTTATTTTTTACACAAGCTCAAAATAGAAAAATATGCTTGAATTTGTTTACATGCCGCCAACATGATGAAAAGGAGAGTCTCTGTTAACCAGATGGAGGTCGTTGTGGTGAAGCAGGACAGAAAGGAGAGTCTTCTATAACCAAATGGAAATTGTTGTGGTGAAGCAGGATGGTTATCCAACACCTCTTTGTCTTTGTTCAGATAGACAAATGTGATTGGTGTGATAGACCAATCACATAACATACAGGGAAAATTATCTTTACTACTAGGTGCATGCCCCCTAAGCTTCATTATATTCACCTAAGTAGACTACTCATGGCTGTCAGGTGGGTGGAATGAAGGTTCTTTTAGGAGATCAAGTGAAAGACTCAACTGGGATTTTACGAGATCTAATCAGAGACTCGACTTGGAACTTTTCTCCAGGGGTCCTTGTTTCATTTTTTAATGGGCTTGACACAAGACAAGGAAATCTGCTAAGATTCCTTGTTTCATTTTTTAACGAGGTTGAGACAAGACAACAAACTATCCTAGGAGACCCTTGGTTTCATTTTTTAACAAGGTTGACACAAGAGAACAAACTATTCTCATACCCTTGGTTTCATTTTTTAACGATGTTGACATAAGCCATTGAACTATCCTCGGAGACCCTTGGTTTCATTTTTTGACAATGATGACATGAGACAATGAACTATCCTCGGAATCCTTGTTCAAAACTTATAAGTGGTCATGAAGGAGAGATCTGGTTCCAATTCCCCCAGTACATAATGTACAGCATCACTGAATTGATCGTTAGTCGATGTAGGTATGGAACAAGTTCCCACATAATTAACTCATGGCAGGAATGATATCATTGGTACAAAAGGACCATTTAGGGAATATGGTTGACTAGGAGCCATATTTGGACAGGGAAATGAAAGCTGGTCAATGGTGACAATCCTGCTTTCATGCAAGAAACAAATCACTCGAAAGAGTGTTGAAACAATAGCTCCCATGTGATAAACATAGTCATGCCCAACAAGTAAATCATAATATAAAGGTCCTGCGACTACCATCACATTTAGATAAATGGTTTTTCCTCCCAAAGTGATAGGTAACTGAGGAAGGATCCCTAATGGTCAACTGGTTCCTTTGTTAAATCCCAATAGATTATGTGTAACAGGCACAAGCAGTGGCGAACCGAGCACTTGGAAAGAAGTTGAGGAAAGGATACTAACTAATGCACCTTCATCTATAATAGTGCCAGATACAATCATTTTACAAACTTGTACTATGATCTGGAAAGGCACATAACAAGGAAGGCAGGATCCTGCCACTGGATCCCAACCAGAGGAATTGACTAGACTACTTGGAGGGGGTACCATAGAAACGAGAGAATTAACCCCTTGAGTTATGAGAACTGGAGGATTTTCCTCCTATCTTGATGGAACAAGTGGACTGCCGCCAAGCTCATTTGAATCTAAGGAAACAACAAGAACTTGAGTGGTATGATTTTCACTCTCTTCAGGAAAGGTATGGTTAGCTAAAGGTGAAATTGGATCAACTGTTACCTTGACCTATTGATTTGGATCGGGTATAAACTCATAGGATTCACTTTCAAAGAGAGTGGTTTCGACCGATGGTTGATTTTGGTCAGTCAATTTATCAATTAGTGAAGGATTTAGGGAGAATTTCGTGTAACTAGATGGAAGTTGTTGCGGTGAAGCAGGACGGGTATCCAACACTCATTTGGCTTCATCCAAAAAGGGACAAAGGTGAAAGAAATGATTACCTTCACATCACCTACATGGAATCCTGACCTTTCCCTTCTATCCATGAACTTTACTATCACTAGTTGATGGTGTGTTACCAACATGATCTCCATAGGTTGATGACATAGGATGGTGTGAACGGGAGGACCATTCTTTCAAGATCCAACGAAAATAAGGACAATTTCAATGAAAATGCTCTCCCACACAAATTATGCATGGATATTTGACTTTGTGAGGTTTCACAGACAAATTTTCATCAGATGTTGCATTCAGAGCAATGGTTGCCTAGTCGCCCCCTTGCTGAATTGGCTTCTTCTTCTTTTTCTTACCTTTTTGCTTCTTCTTAGCCACCTGGATTCTATTACCAATACTTTCACCAAGCGAAGAGGAAGAAGGGGAGGAAGAAAAAAACAAGGAAAAAGGAAAAGGGTCAACTTTAGGATCAATTGGAGGTTGACTTTGTCCAGTTGGAGGTGTACTTGATTTCATAGATGTCTCGACATTTTGAACGAGGAGGTTGGAAATAGCCATACTGGCAGTTAAATCGTAAGTCTCGAAGGGATAATGTAGCCATATAAGGAGCACCAATATTTCCGAAAGAAGGAAAAGTACTAGGATTCCCATCAAAATGGATTCTTTGATCAGTGGATTCTGGATTTGTCTTCATATGTCTCAACCTAAGATAAACTAAGGAATAGAGATGTTATTCACGGTTAATTAATTTTAACGACACTTTGGACACAACTTTTCTTTTTTAGTTTTTAAGAGTCGAGAAAAAGCTAAAGATGACTCTAGTCTCCTTCAATTTTTAATGATCCTGAAAGGACAAGTGCTCAGATGGACCTTTTCTTTTAAAGAGTCGAAAATGAGGGAAAGTGACTACTTTGGAAAATCTAGACAGAGGGATTACCAAACCAATCGCAAAACTGCAATATACACCTTGGTGATAAATTAGAAAGAAATTACCAAGGACTTTTGTACGGCAGTCAATCTTCCCAAATGTTGTGTTCAGTGCATTGCAATCAATAAGGTGATAGACTTAGTTTCCTATGGATAAAGGATTTAAGCCTATTGTGGTCTCCCAATATATACACGACACACGAGGAGCACAAATCCATGCTAGCACTTGTTGTATCAAGGAGTAGGAATCACCCAACCTTCAATGAAAACAACAACGACTAGTTTTAATGATGCTGGAACACGTCACTAGCCTAGACCTCTAGATATGTTGCACTAAGTTCCAAAGTGTTGTTAGGTTCATTGAAATTTATTTTAAAGTTGATCTTGTTTAAATTTTTCCTTTCAATGGTTCACCATGTGATGATGATCTGAAATTCCTAAGATGCAATCTACAATGATAAACAATATTTGTTTATTTGATCAATGAAAATCCTAGCTACTAGGGAATGAAGATAATAGTGCTTTTAAGCAAAGAGAAAAGAGCGCACACTAGTGCATTTCCCTAAATCATTTTTTCACACACAAATCAAAAAATGCTAAATGCAAATGCATGTATTTGTTTTTGCTTTCCTTAATATGAAAAATTCCAAAGAGGAGAACTAAATGCAACAAAGATCTGAGATATTTCACTCAAAATGACAATTTCGACAATTTCTTCTTCAAAAGAGAAAGGAAGACTCAAAAACGACACTTTCAATTTTGAACAAAAATTCTTTCGACACATGAATGTGAACAAATCAAATCAAATGCATCAAGAAAATTTCAATAGATTATCTAGTGAAGGAAGAATTTACGACACTTCTCTTTTCGACAAAAAATGACAATTATGACACTTTTTGTATCAAAGCGACAAATTGATTAAGACAACTTTTTGTCAAAGGATTGTAAATGATGAAAAAATACACAAAAAGCATTCACTAATTCTAATGTAATTGAGGCTGATCTAAGTGATGCAAGTAAGGTTTAGTAAAGAGGGATTGTTCATTTGCAGCAAAACAACCAAACAAAACTGAAAACAAGGTCAAAAACCATCAATTTCTAGATGGAAAAAGAGTTCGGTCAATCACCGCACCTAGGCTTCATAGAAACTGAGATACATCGCACTTACTACACTTGGGAGGTGTGATGCATACTGAGTCATAGTGGAAGACAGTGCGATCGTCCAAGCAACACAACTAAAATGGGTTTTGGCTTAAATGTGGAGCTATTTTCAATGAGTTAAGTTGGTTTTAATGAAAAATGATGAGAGAAGTATGATGGAGTGTATTGACAGGTTATTCAGCTACCAAAATGGCATCTAGATGTGCTTGCAAGTCAAATGTTCAATTCATAAACTAAACCAGAGATCGATTGAAGCACCATTCATCTACTATGCAATTGCAGAGCAAGAGTAGTTCGAAGGCTACCTGGATGACATCAGACTCTATCTATAGTTTATCAGATTGGACATAGAACAAAAAATAATAACAAACAAACATCTATTTGGTCCCCAGCAAAGTCACCAATTTGTTTCTGGGAAAAACTAGTATTCATAAAGAATGTTAGCCCTCTAGGTTTGGCAACTACCCTAGAAACAACATTTTAAAGCAATTCAACGATTTATTCTATGTGTAACATATAAGGGAAATATAATGGAACCAACCTAGAACTTCTTCTTAATCCCTTGCTTTACCTCTCTCCCCTTTGACAGAGCCTGAAACTCCTCCCCGTACTTAACACGCTTGGAGAGTACCTACAGAAGTACAACAACAAGGAACCATCAAAGCATCGTGATCTATTAGAACATAAACATTACAGAATATAATATATAATGAACAAATGATACCATTCACAAATGATAACATTCACAATTGCACAATCATATGGAAGAAAACTTGAAGAACTTTATTAATAGAAGGGAGGATTACAATCTAGTTGTCTGATCGAGCATCATCCTCCCAGCTTCAATCCTTCTTAACCTCATGAAATTGCAATATCACTCCAATAATACAATTCTCTTTCCTCAATTACAAACTATCAGCACTTCCTTGCAATTCACAATATTCCAGCCTCTATATCTCTTGAATTGGAGATCCATTTATAGATGTCTGCAAGTGTGTGAGTCATCAATGGGGTTTGACTAGTGTCATTCCACTTGTTACAATTGGTTCCATTTGGAGATTTCTTAGATCTGTTATTCATCCTCGGGTGAATTCAGAGAGGCAAGTGGTACCAGGGAAGTTTCTAGAAGATTCCATGAGAAACCACCTAGCGAACTATCTAGGCCATTTGTCCATCCTCTCCCATCACACCGGATAGAAGGCCTAATCAGTATGCATCACACCCTGGTAGTGTACTACTCAGTATGAATCACATTTTTCCAGTGGAGTAGTTAGTATGGTTTAATTTAGGCCATTTTTGGATGGTTTCTCAGTTGGAGCTTTTGGGGAATGATGTATTCAAATGACTATTTTTCTTTAGGGTATGAAACAACTCTTTTAGGAGTTGATGAGCCCTAGTTTATCAACATATAATTTTGGGGTTGATGTGCCTAGATATGTCTATAACAACCATCTTGTCGAACAAGAGAGTGAATCATCTTATCCACACGTGAGTGAATTATCGTGTCCATAGGAGAGAGAATAATCATCTCCACAGGAGAGCGAATCATACTGTTCCAAAATCGCCATGGAGAACACATCATCTAGGCCCATAGAAGAACTAATCATCTTATTCCATAGTCACCATGGGGTGTCACAGGGAGAGTTTGATGCTTTTACTTTGTACAAGGTGCACCACCAGGGGATGGTGAGACACCCTGTGGTCATATGTCACTCTAAGAAGTACCCCACGCCCCCCTGGAGCTCCAAGAGCTCAATACATCATACATAACCCTCATAAGAGGGTCTTTGAACAACACCAAGTCATTCTCAGAAAGTGAGGAATTTACCTTCCCTAAGGACTTTGTCAGAATATTGGCGACCTGTTGATCTGTATTAATATGTTGGAGCCTTATTTCTCCTCACTGCACCATATCTTGAATATAGTGGCACCTGATATCGATATGCTTGGAGCGATCATGATATACTGGATTCTCTAAAAAACGAATCCCACTCTGGTTGTCACATAGGATCACGGTGCTATCCAATGTAAATCCAAACAGCTCACTTAAGAGATTTTGCAACTAGACTGCCTCACAGGAGGCCATGCTAGCAGCAATATATTCTACTTCAGTGGTGCTCAAAGCCACAGACTTCTGCTTCCTACTCATCCAGGATATCAAAGCATATCTTAAGGAGAAACAACACCCGGAGGTACTCTTATGGTCCACCACATTGCCTGCCCAATCAACATTAGTGTATCCATGTAGTCTCACATCTCTGGTAGTGTATCTTAACCCATATGTAATTGTGCCATGAAGATATCTTAATATATTCTTGGCACCAATTAGGGAAAATTTTAAGAACCCCCCCTAAATTTACATGTATAATAAATGGGCGAATCTCTCACCAGGCATGGCGAATATTTTACTCAATTATAAAATCTTGTGTTTATTGAATACAAAAATGAAATCATTGCATTTCTTTAAAATATCTTTCGAAATCAAAATTACCGAAATTACATATCGATAACCTAGTGGGTGTAAGATAAAATTCACCCATGCCATTCAAGCATGAGAAAAAAACTAATACTATATATAAAACCAAGAAAAATTCAAATTCATCACTTCTAGGGACCTCATAACCACCCTGGCAATACACAAGTATGTTCTTGTTTGCAATTAGAAAAATTACCCAAATTACAATATGTTTACTCCACTTCTAGGGACCTCGTAACCACCCTGCCAATACACAAGTATGTTCCCGTTTGCAATTAGAAAAATTACCCAAATTACAATCTGTTTACTCCAGCATATGTTGGAAAGTTATAGAAGGATGACTAGTGTAATCAATCCATTCCTTTTAGCCCTGGATTTGTTTCAGTTTAAAACAGAAGTATACAAATATACTTGTCCAATGTCTATGCTTTAACCATTCACCTTAAGATGTTTTTACAATATAATTTACTAAGTCTATTTAATATCTTCATTATCATAAAAACCAACCTATATCCATCTTAACTCCACATATACCACTCTTAGGGGATGAAATCCATTTATCCATCTGAACACTTGGTAGACCCAGAATTAAGATGGATCTAAGATAGAATTTCCCCTTTAAATAGTCTATGCTCACATGAA